>JAVTVY010037373.1:0-17143 GCA_036873755.1 Hanleya hanleyi
AGCATCTAGCATTCGTACAACAGATGTAAACACAAAAGTCGTTTTTTCTCTCACATATTTTCATAACAATCGATGTATAAATATCGCTGATCACACAGATGCAACATATATTAGGTTGGAAACTGTGTTGTCGGTGACACTTTGCATAAAATAACAGATGAATGATAATTCTTCCATCGTTCTTAGCACTGACAAAGACATGCAGGATGGGCAAATTAATGTTTTGCGAAGTTCAGTGAATGAAATAGTATACTGACACTTTGAAACTATCCACAGATGATCTGCTTATAATTAACATGTTGATGCTGGTATAGATCTAGTCTGAATTTCAAGGAAATTGCCGAATCGTTTCACCGGCCCGCTATGATTAAATTCCCTCCGTTGAGACCGCTATCTTCGGTGTTCTTTTTCACACAGTGATGATTGTTCGAGAATTTTGAGCATTGGAGATCAGGCTTCGACCAAGTTCTAGCCAGTTTACGAAATAAGTTCCAAACATTCTGAGATAGACCTACGGCCCGGGTGAGTATATATGACAGCACGTAGGTGGAGCAAAACGGAAAATAACTCCAAGTTTGAACATTTAGTGCACATTCACAAGACACATAGCATGAAGTAAGTAAGGTTCAAATTTGTCCAAGAAATAATAACCCCTACCAAAATGCAATATATTTTATACTATGCACACCTGGAAGACACTAAGCATGTTCCATTTGAGTTTCGTCAGATAGTAAGACGGATATTGATCGGACAAGTAATTATTCATGGACTGAATAAAGAGTCATAACTATGTGGAAAATAAGCAAACCCGGTGCGAAATCTTACAGTGTACACCAGCAAGGACCTTCAGTGTAAGTTTTGTAGCTGTCCATTACAGATATCTGCAAGGTACTAACAGCCTTCCATGCAAGTTTCGAAGTAATAGTCAAATAATAATCAAGATATGGACCGATCAAGAATTTGTTGACTGCCAGCACGAAGGGCCATATCGCTATGGGGAATCACTGGAAATCTGGAAACTAGATATGGCTCGAAATTATTGACTGATGGGATAAAGGAACGTAAATCTGTGGAAAATCATCCAAACCCGTACAAATCCTGCGAGTGCACGTCTGCAAAGTACTATGCATCTACCATGTAAGGTTCGAAGTAGTCCATCGAGTAATAACCGAGATATGATCCGGAGAAGAAATTATTGACTGACGGGATATAGGGAAATAAATCTGTGGAAAATCATCGAAACGCATCAAAAAAGTCTAACATTACACATCTGTAAGGTACTACGCATTTTCATGTAAGTTTCGAAGTTGTCCATCAAGTAGTAGCTGAGATATTGTCAGTACAATAAATTATTATAAGGGGACATAAATCTGTGACAAATCATCGAAACACGTACAAATCCCGAGACGGCACGTCTGCAAAGCAAACACATCTTCCTTTAAGTTTCGAAGTTGTCCATCAAGTCGTGACTGAGATATAGTTGAAAATCCTCGAAACATCGAAACTAACTTGACTGCACCTTGATAAGATACTAAGCATCTTCCATCTAAGTTTCGGATTTGTCCATGAATAAGTAACTGAGATATGGAGCGACAGGGTCGGCGGAAGCATTCATTGATTGGCGGGGCTGTTATTAATAGCACTTTAGGGAAGAGTCCAGATCCTGGGGCCTAGATCGCAGGAGATGCGTTCTGAGCGATTTCCGGCGAATCAAATTGCCCTGCAATGGAGTATATTTTTAGTTCTTTCCTAAACCTTTTACCATGACAACGCAATCGATGGTGGTTTCCTGCGATGCTGAATTAGAAAAATATATGTATAATAAAGTAGCCTAGACAAATTGTGTAGAATTAACCAATATATTTCGTATGGGCAATGGGGTGTGAATAAATTCCAATCTGTAACCATCTGGGTCATCTGTGCGTGGCAAGACACAACCTGGAAGCGTGCGTATCCATTTTCATCCTACTTCCGGCAACTATAAGGGGGAATTCCCCGAAATCGATACCACGTGAAGTCGTCAGCCAATCAGCTAAACTCTACCAACGTAACCACAGCGTAACCCGCCATTTTTGAGTCAAGTGCTGTTCTACTTGTTCCAAATTACAGATCTAAAACACCTCTTCGATGATACGGAATTGTTTCATATCTACATCTTGTGTAAGCCCGAGAAAATATCTGTTTCAGAAGTAGTACGAAAAGCCTGTAATATTTTTCAGATTTCGCGAGTCTGTTCTCCGCCGGTTGAAGGCCGAACAGTATACGTTGAAGTATCGGATATCGTGCCTCGATAATGGAGACACACGATCCGTAAGCCATCTTATGGATGGCGAAGTGTACGCAAATAAATACAGGCTTGTAATTGAAAGATCATTGCAGAAATAGCGCCATCTACGTTCATACTTTAAAAGTATAGATGGCGCTGCGTTTGCATCATTGGTGTATTAGCAGTTAATTATTTTATTATTTATTTTCGATACAAAAATAAAAATAAAAACCCTATTTCTATCCGTCATTATAGCTACTTGCAGGGAATTACCTGGAGAAGGGGCGCTTGCGACACAATTATTGGGGGGGGGGGGCTAAGCGAACAAGACATTTTTGCCAATTGGGTGATAAAGTGCAATAAATTGGTAAGAAATCATCGAATTGCGTAAAAACGTGACAGTGCACATCAACAAGGTAGTAAGCCTATTCCATGTCAGTTTCGGAGTTGTCCTTCAAATACTAGATATAGAGTTACCACTTGACGGACAACGACTATTCGATCGTACAACCAGTCGTACATGCCGATTATATGTACCAGTCCCAAATTACAACACATATAAGGGAAGTGGGAAGAGGTGCCGACATACTGGCAGAGCTACAGGACTCCACAGTATAGTCTTCTGGTTAACCTATTCTAAAGCACATACCAAAAATCTAGCGATTCGTGATATGTGTTGTATCTCAGGTACGCTTTTATTGTACCTGTTCATGTGGCAACTTGGATGACATGACCACACGGCCCCTAGTACCGGCATAAGCGGTATTAGATACAAATCTAGAGAGCTATGATGGAAATGCTCTGACAAAGCCCGATGGGCTGAGGGATAAAAACAGTTATTCGATTGTAGTACACGATTGTCTATTGGATATCGGAAACGTTTCGCAATATACGTATGTAACTACGCCTCAAATCGGGTCAGCGGCTGTGCGTGTTCTGTGTATGATGTTCAAATGATCATCCACATCCACAGCGTGCCTCTATCGGATGCAGGTGCCATATAACTAATATGTAGCACAAAGACTTTCGGCGTTCACAGAAGTCCCTGCAGAAGTTTCTTCGTATGAGAAAATCGACACTGACGTTCCTGTATATGTTAATTAAAATTCAGGTTAATCTTGTCCTCGGAAATATTCATTTCGTTCATTCATTGCATGAACGATTGGATAAAACAGGCGATTATTTACACCATAGCTGTTACAAAATGAGAAACTGGGGTATTTTCGTATTTCTCCCCCAATAGACTGATACACGCAATAAGAATAAAGAGGGATCATCAGGAATCAGAATCGAATTAAAGGACCTCGAATGACATCTATGCGCCAAGGGAAATCAGTCGTTTTAACTGGTTGCCTCTATTTGTGGCTGAAGGCTTAACACTGAAACACATCATGTTGTTAGGTAAGAATATAATTAGTTATTTAATCAATCAGGAACATTTACTGCGGACTATATCGTACATATCGCCGCAATAGTACATTGATTCATCCAAGTGACACGGGACTGGAAATTACATCCATATCATTACATTGCAAACATTTTATTCCAAGAAGTCACATTAACTTTTTATGTTTGAATTTGTTGTGGATAAATCATGTCTTCAAATACTCATTACCAATGGGAAGAGAGATAGCTTGTCTGTGACTCCAAATTCCCAATCTTGTATCAATCACGATATAACAAGCGCTGGATGAGCGCAAAGACCTCCGTCGAGGCAACAGGGTCCGTAGCGTAATACATCACTGAATAACATACGGCCGGATGCCAAGCTCAATTTTGCATTTGTTGGACGTTAGCTTCATCAATGGTAATTAATCTGGGATTGAGGGTTCCTCACTAGCATGTCCAGACAGGGATGTGAAAGTCACATTCCCAGCAAATAATTTTTGTTTGATTTGACGTGCTTGAAATATTGGGGTATGGAATAGAGTATATTGATGGAAAACCTGGAAAAGTGCTTGAGACATTAGGCCCCATCCCACCCACACCTCCCCATGAGAGGATCCCCTCACCCAAATCAACACGTTAGCGACAGAAATGAGACCCTGTGTGCCTAGTTGTACCAACTTGCTTGTGATTTTGTGCTATAGGCCCAACACAGCAACACTTCATATTTTGTATGTGTACAGTATAGCATCATCATTGATGAGAGAATGCTCTTCAAAACACACCTGATTTTACCGACACTTCGTTCTGATCTGTCTCAACATCATATGATGAGGATTCAATGCGCTCGGTATAATTTTGTATACTGGTGTTACAGGTCACCTTCGCCTTCACCTTACTGTATCAATGACCATGGACTTGTACATGTATCACATTCACATTGAATGGTGATGGCTGATGAATATTGCCCCTATGGAACAAATGACTGGATTCCACGCAGCAAATATTTATTGTGTAACAGTGAGAAGAAAATTAATTGTATAAACATTCCAAGCCTCATTGAACACAAGCCGCACCATACTTGATATGAATATAACGCGCGTACATTAGCTCGCTTGGACGTCGCTTAGTTAAATATGGACAGACTCGCAAAAATCTCAAAATTTTCAAAA
Source organism: Hanleya hanleyi (assembly GCA_036873755.1). Taxonomy (NCBI): domain Eukaryota; kingdom Metazoa; phylum Mollusca; class Polyplacophora; order Lepidopleurida; family Hanleyidae; genus Hanleya; species Hanleya hanleyi. Next base: position 4,825 of record JAVTVY010037373.1, read on the forward strand.
GCCACAAAAATGCCCTCAGCTTGTACAGAGTAAGTAAAAATACTTATGTACAACTTGATGTTTAGAAATGACTGTGTTGAGCGGTTCTATTCCCAGCTTCTCTTTTATTCTATGTCATAGAGGACAGGGTTTGGTAGATAATTAAAAACTGTATTAACTCGGCTTCACATTTTAGAGAATGACTTTAATTGAGCCAAAGATGAAAGAGAAATACACTTATAAAAAAATCTATTTAAAAAAATGTATGTTTATATTAATTTCCATAATTTATTGAAAAAACTATACGTAGACTTCGACCACCCAATATCACACAGGCCAGGCAACTGTGAGAACAAGTGAAAGATACCCATCGAGTTGAGCGGATTTGCAGATAAACAACAACAAAAAATTGCACTTTGTGCCTCACGAGGCCCTTCTCCATAGAGTGCATGCCAGTTATTTTTCTAGACTACAACAACAACAGTTTTTGCCTGTATCACAGTCCGAGCTTCCGATTACCCTTCAACCTTACCCAGGCGACGGATAATTTTTGACAGATTATCCGGCTAGGTTGTTGATCGGATTCACAGATCATGAATTCCACCGTGACGGAATCACCGTTGGGAAGACTTTTTCTGTATTCAAAGTCATGTACTCGGAAGTTCCGTGGTCATACCCATGTAGTTTCAAGTTTAGTTTGCTATTCTATATGACATCTGTTTACGGATCCATGAAAAATCTACAGATGATCCAGCATTTTCAGTAAATCATGCTTCGAAATGTTCGTGACGGAATCACCTGAAACGGACATGACTCTTGACTAGTGTTGCTTGTCTATTTTTTGCTGCTCTGTTTCAATCTGACTATTCTTATATGACATCTCTTACTAACATACAGTACCCAAGGATGATAAGATTTTTTTCATCGTGAGAAAAACGCGACTGGATCATCCCAGGGGTTAAATCTAGTCCGCGACGGAATCGACAAAAAATCGTGATGGAATCACGAGTGCGCTTTTTAAATCTTATCGGTAAAAGTGCTTTATTAATTACACATTTTCTTCAAAAAAATATTCCTAGAGTGAATTTATCTCTTCTACTTAGAAAATTAAAACTCTGACCTCTTATTTTTACTAAGATATACAGCTCCCGCCACATGCATATCTTTTCTGCAGATGTTCAAAATAGCATAGTTTTCAGTAAAGTGCAATTTTTCTTCTTTGACAATTTAGAATTTCCCGAGTTCTTCATGTTAAAAAATTGCGGGAAAAATATTTCGCTATTAAAACACATCTTCTCTATTATTGGCTTGTTCCCAGGGATCATAGGAAGCGAATAGAACAAACAGCATGCTAATATAGGGTCTACGACAGAATGTGGAGTGAATTTTATGCGAAAAAGGGCTGTTTAGCAATGTCCGCTTTTCCGTGGAATTCATGAGCGCACGATTGAAGTATCATGGGAAGATATATATTTCCAGTCGCTATCTCCCCCCATCTTCAAACAAAAGGAAAAGAAAAAGCCGAGAGAGCGCCTCGTGAGGCAGAGTTATTTTTCCAGACTACAACAACAACAGTTTTTGCCTGTAGCACAGTTCGAGCTTCCGATGACCCTTCAACCTTACCCAGACGACGGATAATTTTTGACAGATTATCCGGCTAGGTTGTTGATCGGATTCACAGATAACGATTGAAGCATGGGAAGATATATTTTTTCAGTCGCTATCTCCCCAACCCTCACCCCCCAACTAAAAAAAAAAGAAAAGAAAAAGCCGAGAGAGTTTTTCGGAGTTTTACGTTTTTGACCTCTGACTTTGAATTTGACTTCTCACTTCCGACTCGCATCCTGGTGAATGACACTCGTCCTTTATCTTTTTGCCGATTCAGAGATTCTCGAGGAAGTTTCCAATTATACTATCTGGAATGCGAGTTTTCTTTCGTGAAAATTTACTTTTTATGAAAGCGCAGGTTTGTCTTCGTCGCATACCGGCCATCTGTACCAGCGCGAAGCTATAAGTACACGCGCGAATTTAGTACCCTCGAATAAAGAGACCCGGTGGAAGCGCTGCAAAGGATACACACCTTTTGTGACGTAAGCATTCATTTGTGTCCAGAAACTTTTCAAAATTTCGTCGGGAACCATGGCAATCCCTATTGGAAATCACACGAGTCGTGGGTTCCCCATATGACAATTATTTGGCGGGAGATTTCACGTTGCGCTCCTAGACCTCCGTCTGATCGACGGAGGTAAAAACAGTGCCTCGTTTCGTCCCGAGGAGAGTCAGAACCAGGCCCCAGTTATTGTGTTCATCTCGTTATATATCTGACATATTGCTGAACGCGACATTAAACCTTAATTCTCTCTCTCGCTCTCCTCAGCTGCACATATTCCTACGAAGTCGGCTACCATCTGCAAATTGTCCGGTAGTCAGTCAGTCAATCAGTGAGTCCATCCGAATCCTTTCGTCGGCAAAATAAGGAGAACCGTTGACATTAGAACCTTGATATTTGGCATGAACATGCATTAGGGCATTGTTACAAGCAAGTTCTGAGCTGACCGAATTCTGATGAAAATTTGATTTATAATTATTTTTTTATATTATTTATTGATGGCTCAGTCATGCCCACCGGGAACCCATGGCTGTATGTTTCACTGTGACTTTTGAAGGTTCCCTGATACGGCATATCACGTTTGACACACCGGTTCTCGTCAAATCACCGAAGTTAAGCGACTTTGAGCCCGGTCAAGACTTGGATGGGTGATCTCGTACTGTACTGCTGGGCTGATAAGTATCCAGGGTAATAGAAACTGAGGGCTATAATAGTTGCTATGCTAATGACTCACCAGCTGTGACATCTGGGAAAGTTAATACTACCCACTGTCAATTAGAGACTGCTATATAATTCTCTCACCGTAGCACATACGGCCCCCAAGTCATCTCTCGAGTACACACTTAAATCATATCAAACCCTACTTCGTAGGTCTGCCATGTCTCAAGATATATTTAAAATGCACCAATTAAGGAATCTAAAATTTGTCGATTGCTATCTAAGTTGGAGCAAATGTGCCAAAAATTGCCTTGATCATCGTTATTTGAAGATCTTGACCCACGACACAGGCGTTTCAATGGCAAACTTTCGATTCGACACTCAATAGTCAACCATCGTCCATAAAACATTTTCTGCATCAGTAATCGAAATACCTATTTCGTATTCCTACGAAGTAGGCTACCATCTGCAAATTGTCCGGTAGTCAGTCAGTGAGTCTATCCGAGACCTTCCGTCCGCAAAATAAGGAGAACCGTTGACATTAGAATCTTGATTTCTTGCATGAAGGTGCATTAGGGGATTGTTACCAGCAGGTTCTGAGCTGCCCTACTTTTGATGAAAATTAATGGTGATTTTTGATGAAAATCACTGGTGATTCTAACTTGGGCCGTGCCCATCTTAATATAGGCAGGATTTCAACTTGGGGCAGGGGGATTTCCAAGAGCTCAGTGCGCGTCCGATTCCTAAATGCCTACCCTACTTCGTAGGCCCTGTGACGTTAGTCACACTGCCATGTGACAGCTACAATCGCAAAACATATCATTGGAAAATAGGTCAATATTCACTAAGAGATCGCGGATATATTTGTAATACGCTTGTTGTTCGTCCAATAAACAGTATCCATCTTCGCCGATTGAAAGATTATCTGAAGTGTACTGTCGCTGTGTATTATCTAGATAATTTCAAAAAAGAAAATGCATGTCTACCCCTCGCACATTCGTAGGAATTCATAGCTTATTTTGTACGCAATCGAATCTATTTGAAGCCATTACAAATAGGCATGTCGCTGTTCATATCGGTAACTGCTTGATGTAGGCAACCTACACACTTAAGATCCCTGTCGGTGAAAAAAATGTGTATACAGTGAAATATTGGTGAATACCTCTTCACGTGGACCGCCGGTTGGTGGATGCAGTCTCTGGTATAGTTATGGTACCGTTACAGTGAAGAGGTAGTAACCGTTGTGGTACCATGCTGCTGTGTACACAATGTTTTCAGCGGCGGGGTTAAACATCGACATGGAGGACTTAAATACCTTCCTGCTAATTTGAAACAGACTGTAATTACAAGCGTCTGGTCCGTCATTCATAATTCAGCCGTCGTCCATTAGAGAATATCCGCGTCCATAATCCAAAGACCTATTCCATATCCCATATAACAGTATTAGCACCGAATTCAAAAAGACAATCATAGTATACATAAACAGGGGCTTGTTTCCTGCAAGAGAGAAGCGGTCAACAGTTTTCAATGATGCCGGCAAGACATCATCATGTTCCAAAAATATCGAATCCGTATCGCTGATCAGTATTCTTAACCCATAATATTCGTTGTAAAGTCGTCATCTAAAGAACGATGTATCTCAGTTACGCTTTGATTGTGACTGTTCATATGAGTACCATGAGGATCTTGAAGTACATGAGTTCATACGGCCCCTAGCCCCGGGTTAAGCGGAATTAGACACATGTTTTATGAACTTTGTTGTAAATTAGGCCCGGACTTGATTGAAATATTGAGCTTATTATGGACTTTCTTTCCTCTCATTTTCCTGTCGGTTCTGATACATTAATATAAGAAGATTTTTGTTAATTGTAACAATATGTGATTTTCAGCTTGTCAGGAATTATCAACACTATAAATGATAGAAAATCACATCAACTTTGCCAAATAAAAAAATCAACGCAGATAAATATACCGGCCATCAGAAGATCACCAAGGCCGCGTTTATCTCATTTCTACGTAAATACAAGTGAATTATGCAGTATGTGTTGCGGACTCCAGAATTTGTTGATAGATTTGTTCCATGCAGTCTGCTGTATGAGAAATGAGGAGACGTCTGGACTCATTACCAGCTAGTGTCAGCAAGGGCTGATGGAATAACGAAACGTGATAACGCCACCAATTATCTTTGCAGCCAGTGCAACACTAGCCGCTGCCACATTTATAGAAGTAGAGATAAAATTGAAGACTGAAAAAAAACGCAGTAGAGAAAAGAGTTTATGGTGCAGCACTCAGTTGGATTTTTTCCTGTTCGGATCTGGTAAACAGCGACTACTTAGAAACATTTTTGCCCGAACGTAGACAAGTAAGCTGTCGCTTTCTGCAAATGTGATTGAGAGCGCTAGTTTCTTCGGCAAGGTTCAAGGTTCTTTATTGACTAATCATACTGCCAATGATGAGCAGATAAATCACAATACTTATTTAAAGGGCATTATTTTGTCCTTGAAATCTGCTGCTCCGGGCCTAGATGGAATTCCCATGTCGGTTGTCAAACTTGTGACAGAGTCTGTCTCAGTGCCTATTGCGCATATTGTCAATCTATCGTTTCGTACCAGCATCGTACCAGACTGTTTTAAAACCGCAAAGGTGACTCCAATACTTAAATCCGGTGATTCGACAGCTGTCAATAATTACAGGCCAATATCTGTTCTGCCATGTTTAAGTAAGATTCTTGAAAAGCTTGTGGTTAACATGATGACAGATTTCCTAGACTGTAACGCTGTTATTGCCAATGAACAATATGGATTCAGGCGTAATCATTCAACTTCCATGGCAGCAATCTCTCTTTATGATAACCTGGTAGCTGCTAAGGAATCAAAAAATTACAGTGTGGTCACATTCCTGGATTTATCCAAGGCATTTGACACCGTTAACCACAATATACTACTATCTAAACTTCACCACTATGGCTTTCGGGGCTTGAGTAACAATTGGGTGAAAAGTTATTTATCGAACAGATCACAATGCGTGTCTTTCAATAATGTTTTATCTTCTCCTACGTCTGTCGCATGTGGAGTCCCTCAAGGATCGATCCTTGGCCCACTCCTCTTTCTGTTATATGTCAATGATATAGCCAATGCATCTGATCTACTACAGATAATTCTTTTTGCCGACGATACTAGCGCCGTATATTCATCGAAAAATCTTGTTGAAACAGTCAAAACTATGTCTCTGGAACTAGAAAATCTCTATCTATGGTTCTGTGCGAATCGTTTATCTCTCAATATCGACAAAACTAAATACATGATAATCGAGCCCAATACCAGAGTACGACGTAGATGCTTAACAACTCTGTCTATATCAGGTCAGGAGATAGAACTGGTCAAAACATTTAAATTTCTTGGGATATTTTTAAATAATAAATTAAACTGGACAAATCATATAGACTATATTTGTAAAAAAGTTGCCAGGAATACAGGTATTATAAATCATGTAAAACATTCGGTGAACAAGAAAACACTGTTTCTCTTATACTATTCTTTGATTTATCCCTATTTGACATACTGTAATATCCTATGGGGTAATACGTATGCAACACACTTAAATCCACTCACTGTACTCCAGAAGCGTGTCATCCGAATTATTACTTTGTCAAACAAACTTGAACATACACTGCCTCTATTCCAAAAACTAAATATTCTCCCATTACCTCAGTTGAACCGATTTCTATCTCTTACCTTTGTCCATAAGTGCCTGCTTCATCCTGAAACTACACCTATCCCATTTCACAATTATTTTACAAGATTAACTGCCATCCATAACTACGGAACTAGGAGTCAACAGTTGAATCTATATAGGCCTCTATACTCATCCAACTTATCATTTTATACAATAAAATTAATGGGACCACGGGAATGGAACAAGCTACCCGCGTCACTTAAAACCATTATGTCAACTTCCTTGTTTAAATCAAGACTTAAAACCAATTTATTTGAATCACTATAACCCGTTTCCACGTTTTAACATTTCTCTATAATTCAGTATAGTCTTCATTTAGCACCAACTGCCCGTGTCATGGATATGAATATAAATATATATATATTGCCAATTACTAATTTTATATCTCCGATCAACTTAACTTTACTTTTTGGGATAGAACAAGCCCCTTGGGGTTTTATTCCCGCCGCATTTAATATGTTTACCTTTGTAAATCAACTGTGTAATTGGTGAATAAAATTTCATTCATTCATTCATTCAATACAATGGGGGACAACCCCAAACTTATTCTGTAGCCTACTGATTGGATACATTTAACAAACAAGTTTAACCCAAAGGGAGAGACTCCGACGTAATAACAATATGAATGAAATCCTAAGTTGATATCATTCAGGAAAATCATATTACATCATTCCTGCGGAGAGGGCCTGCTACAAACTAAAATACGGTCCTGAATAAATTAACCCAGTGTCTTCAATATAACTGGGTATTCACATAATAATATCTGAATAAATTTGCTGCGAAGATGATGAATTAGATTTCAGTTCAATGCATTTATGACAGGAAGAAACCGATCACGTTCTTTGACAAATAAGCTACATTCCATTAGAAAATGGAACTCGTCTTCCACACTAAAAGTGCAGTGCGTACAGTGTTTCGGAGAATACACAAATCGAAACAGAGCTGCCGCACAATTTCCAGCTCGCCCTTGTCCCGTGACCAGACACACTAGAGACCAACCTGTTTCACCTCTCGATAATCCTACCTAATCTCGGTAAAGTCTTACTTCACTAGAATTGGAGGTACAGTCATGGGCGACTGTCCGGCTGCTGTATTGAGCCGATTCTTTGTATCGGGAAAAACACAACCTACTAATATAAAGAATCCATGTCTTACTTCCAAAGATACAAAGCATACTTCCAATATCAGCAGCACAAGCAGTTCCGTGCTCGAGTGATTTAAGGTCACTCATGTTGATTGCATTCGCCAAATGTCAGTCAAAATTAGTTTGCATATCTGCAGACATACATGACGGTTACCTGTACAGCGATCATATCGAATTTAAATTTTTCTCTCTGGTTTGTAGTAAAGTCATTCCGTTCGAAAAGGACAGTGGCGTCAAAACAAAAAAACAGCTTCAACGGAATCGCTTTCGTCAAAACATTGTTTCCAGTAGATTTACGCTTTGGGGACTCGAATCACCATCGGACTCAATCATTCAGGCCTGAAAAATAACCTTCCATTATTAGGCTGTATGAATCAGCCTGATTCGAATCACCAAGACTCATTCGAGCTTCCGGCAGAGGAAATACTGAAACCTAATTATACCAGATATCTTCATTTGTAGTGTTACATCAGGCGCTGTTATTTTCAGACAGGTAAAAAAAAACTAAAAAGAAAAAAAGAGAAAAAAAGAAGGGAACTCATCAGTAGACCGAAGCAGTTAAAACAGTAACTTCTTCATGTGATTTACAGCGCTTGGTTGGACTGATACAGCGAATTCGTAGCGGAACGTAGAAAGTAGTAAAGCTCTCGTGGTAGTGGACGTCTGGGACCAAGGTGATTAATGAATGCCTCACGTCTCGATTGCGTTATCGACTAAGCTGGCCGCCTCGACGGCGTTCAATTCCCCCGGAATTGGCCCTCGTGATGTCTTCGCACTGAGAGCACAACAGCCTACAGCACTGAGAACACAGGTAAAAAATATAGCATGCTTGATAGTCGAGAACAAAAAAACGCAGCCTCCCAAAAACGAAAAGTGCTACACTCCGCAAGAATGAGCTTGGCGTTGGCATTATTGCTTTGCCATGTGTTATTGAGCGTGGAGCGTTGTTGACCCTTGTTAAAAATGATGTCTTAACACTGAGAACACAGCAGCCTACAGGTAAACAAATATATAGTATGCTTGATAGTCGAGACCGAAAAAATGCAGCCCCCAAAACGAACAGTGCAAACACTTCTTCTTAAGAATGACCTTGGCGTTGACATTATTGCCTTGCCATGTGTTATGATGAGCGGTGATGAGGATTTTTAAGATATAACCACTAATGTTTGAAATTTCTTTTAGTCTTATTTGTGATAAACTACATGACGAACGGCAGCACCGCTACCACCCATCGACTCAATACTCAAATAGTCTTTGCTTTCCTGCTTTTGCGATATAAAGTAATTTACCGCTAATGAGTAGGCGTTTTCGATCCGAAATTTGAATGATTGAGGAACGTGATACCTGGTTCTTGAAAAATGAACTTCTGCACTGGAAGTAGCAACCAGAAGAAGAATCTCATCACCATTTCATCTCAACCAGGCTTCATCAATGATGGAATAATGGAACCAGAATAATTATACCAGTCATATGTTCAGTAAGTGGTAATCTAGCCACCATTACGCTTAGGGAAGTAAAAATATTGAAACAAAGTGTGTCGATAACGTGTGTCAAAATACAAATCATCTACAGCAATTGGTTTCGAAGACCAATTGTTGGCACATTTCATCTAGCCGGTTTACAGTGTTTCCAAAAACCGAACATCAAATGAAATGGTCAAGTAGGCAATCTCCGAAGACTATTCATGGGAGTCAATTTAAATTTATTCATGACAGGCAACAAGCCGATACAAAGGGGGTTAAATTGATTTTTAATTCAAAGCAATTTCATTGCAGAGTTATGGGATGTTTTCGTGTATAGATACCTTTCCACATTCACAGCCGTATAAACATTTAATGACAAATGCTAAATTTAATAAGCTTTGCTCCAATAAACCAGAGAACAAAGTAATCGAAGACCTTTATGATATGCTGCCTATAATATCTAGGTTTACTTTGAGGGATAAAGATAAGAAAAGGTTGTGAAATTCTACAGCCGTGGTTCTCTGGGGACCAAACGTCTATCGTTTATATCACAGAACTTTGAAACTAAAACAACTTAATCGTTAGCCATATTTCACAATGTCGTAATTCTGAGCCAAAAAAACACATTTTCGTTATCGTAAACTTGTGGTTGGATTCGACTCAACCGACTCATCGATTCAGCCCGGGAAATGCACGTGAATTTATACAGCGGTAAAGACAATGCAAGGTAGTGAATGAATGAATCCAGATTCTAGTTCTGCTTCAAAATTAATCATTTTTGTTTGTTTTCTTACTCACCGAGAGTTCGATATCCTCTCCTGCATCAAATAACCTTACTTTTAGGCAGCAAACATAATTCGAAAGAAACTTGCTCTTCCTTTCATAGTGCAGCAGATATATACTACTATTAAGCGTAATGAGACGTTATTTATGTAGAAAAAGGTGACTCAAACCGTTTTGTTCACCTCATAAGAGACAATTAAGTAAATACAAACCATTGTTAGTTTGGAAACTGTGACATAGACATTGGCCCATCTCAAGAGGAGAGCTTGTGGGATACTAGTACACATAAACAGACTTGAAACTACGTTCATCGTGCTTTTGTCACCTTTACCGAGAGGTCAAGTGCTTGCTTAGCTGGAACGTGAACAGTTTCGTGTGACGAGTAGTTTGGGCTTAGAAAAAGCTTAAATCCCATGTAGTAAAATGAAATGGATTTAAAATTCACAAAATACATTAGCTGATTTTTCAGACCGCTTGTGGTAAACCAGTTGTTGTTTATCATATTTCTGAAACATTGTGCGCAAATTCTAATTCTTGCAACTTTTATAATCTTACATTATTCAGGCAACAGTATTTCATTCTTTGTTACTTGAAACTGTTACTGTTACTGTCGGAAACGAAGTGGCGTGTGTCAAGTTATATTATTAAAAGATTTGGCTTGGTTCGGACGTATTACATGTAATTTCAACGTTGTACAAAGCTATTTAAGGCTCACTCTAACAGCACAACAACGCTAGTGAAGGAGTAAGGAAACGATGGTGACCGGAAAGGAAAACGGGGTAATCCACGAAGATGTCGCACGACTTTACGGCTTATGCTCTGGATGCATTTCACCCAAAGAGCCATGAGCCATGTAGCTTGATTAGCATGATCACACGGACTCACTGGATGTGAGCGAAATTCGATAAACTCTCATGATGGGGACTTATGCATGTCTGAGACTTCACCAATAGAGCGGTTTTCCACCAGAGCAGAAATTCCAAATCCAAATATTTGAAAACAAAATCTAGTTTGGCCGAGGGTTATTATTTAGATTTTTATCTACGGATGAAGGGACAGGCGATTTGATCCCAAAGTTTGCTCCCACCAATCGGAGATCCGTCGAGCTGAGACCTTTATGTTCATGGTCAAACACTACTTGTACTATTGAAGTTTGCTTTAACGGACGAAGCTGCTTGGAAAGTCCACAGCTGTTGTTCACTCGGGATCAAACATCAGTCGTTATATCATAGAACAGGAGATATAAATCAACTTAATACTTTCTCATGTTTTACTATGTCCTGATAACGTGCCAAACGAATTACAAATCTGCGACCAATTAATTAGGCTGTGATCAAGGGAAATTATTCACGCAAGATCTGAGGTAGTCGTAAAAGCCCTGAGATACAACGATTTCCTTGCCCATTAATTGCTACACAAATGCATTATCGATTCAAGGAACGACCGTCAATTCACTAGTAACCGGGAAATAGGCGGGAATGCTGTAATGGTGTCAAGTATGTCGGCTGGTGATAAATCAAAGTTACTAACTTTTGAATGATGTGTGTTGTTGCATTCATAATTGTGTAATATGAAGAAGAAACAAAGAAAAAATATAGATTCGTGTGCAGTTTTTAACTTTTGACAGTCAAATGGGCTGACCCATGCTCATTGACCCAGAAAACATAGGGAATAACCCTGATTTTGCAGCATATTCATGAAAAAATCATATAGTGTTTAACGTTTTCTTATATTTTAACTGTTTGAAGATAATCACAATGTCTATCAAAATTTACAAAAATTGGATGAATGATGCTGCGCAAAATTGTCGGCTAGAAGACTTTTAAATGAAATGCCTAACTCTTAACCTAGGAAAGCGAGATAACCTAATGGGGAAAACAGTCCAAAACATGATAAAAGGTCACCAAAGCCCAAAACCACCAGCGAACTACCGTAATTTAAGATAAGAGAGAGAGAGAGAGAGAATTAAGCTTTAATGTCGCGTTCAACAATATTTCAACTACATAGCTACGATCAAACAAAATTCTAAGTATTCCAACAAAAAAAATCAACAACCCGGCAATCCAGTCGTGATCAACACTAAACACCAAACGACATGCATATACATTAACCCTACCTGGCCTGGGGGAGGGGGGGGGGGTGCGAAATGGCCCCCCTATCAAACTTTCTGCGCTATCTCCGGTACGACAAAAGATAGAGAGCTGAAACTTCATGACCTTTTAGTTTGTCATATTGGAGTCATTTTGAGTCTGTTTGCATGACCCCCCCGAGTGGCGGTCATGTGGGGTCCCAGAAAAGTGATGTTTTTGTCATATTTCTTCAAAATTTCTGCTTTTCTGCGATGAAAAGTGGACAAAAACTATCTTATTTCACATCACATTAATATTTACTAATTTATTATGCTGTTTTTGCGGAGAAATCGCATAAATAAAAAATTCGGAAAATCTG
>JAVTVY010037374.1:0-15943 GCA_036873755.1 Hanleya hanleyi
CCCCCGATAACCACAAAATGTCTCAACCCCTTGCATCCGATCAGTCGGCAAACAGAAAACGCCAGCGCGGCGAGGAAATCAACACGGAAAAATCCCCACCCACCAAAAAACAACGAGCACTACCCGAAAGGCCTAATCTTTTAAATTTTGTGGCTATCATTCACAGCCTTACTCAGATCAAAGCCACGAGCTTACCCAAAGCCAAAGTTGCAAAAGACATCCAACAACAAGCCGGAGACGTAAAAACAGTCTATGAATTACCCGGAGGAGACCTCAAAATCCACTGCCATTCTAAAACACAGTATGAAAAACTACTTAGGTTAGACCTCCTAGCTGGCAAACCCGTCTCAGTAAAACAGTACCAGCAAAAAAGAGAGCAACGCAAAGGCGTAATTTATGGAATTGATCCAAGTGTTAAGCTAGACGATATTAGAACTACTCTTTCGAAACAAAACGTAGTATTCGCTAAAAGACTGCAAAAGGACAAAACGGATACAACTAGCATAATGTTGGTATTCAATGGAAATAAACTTCCAGATACTGTCTGTCTATGGTTACGTAACATCACAGTCAAGCCCTTCTATGAAACCCCAAAAAGATGTTTTAATTGCCAAAAAATTTCTTCTCACTCAGCTAGAAACTGCAAAGCCAGCGTTGTATGTCCCAAATGTTCAGGGCCCCATAGCTACGAGCACTGTACAGAAACCCATAAAAAATGCGCAAACTGCAAGCAGAATCATAGCTCCGCCTGGAAAGGATGTATTTACTACAAAAATGCTAAGGCAGTCCAGTATATTATAGCAGACAAAGGCATCTCCTACGCAGAAGCAGTCAGAGAAACAAAAGTGAACCAAAAACTCAGAGAAACAATAGACCTGCGAAAACCTGTGAGCGAAGTAGTGATTAACAATAAGGCACCAGTGACAGAACAAACAATGGAGCCAGAAACCGCGGACAAGCCCGAAACAATTAGCATGAGTAAAATCGAATTCCTAGGCTTTATTAACATTGTTATTAACTCAGTCCACAATGCCAACCCCAAAACAAATAAAGCTGACATAATAGCCCGCATTGCTCAAGACTTCTTAAACTGGGAATTTAACCCCAAAGAAATAATAGCATGGGGATTCAATCCAAAATACAAAAGAAAAACATCAACTCCCAAGAAAAACAATAGCGCTCTCAACACCTCTATATGAGAACACCTGGGACGATAGGTTAGACCCACCGCGTAATACATAACAACCCAATTGTCAACAAACAACTCACCATACTCCAATGGAATGCCCGAAGCATCGCGAAAAACGGGGACAATCTTAAAGTCTTAGTAAATGAAATCAGCCCAGATATAATTTGTGTTCAGGAAACTTTTCTGAAGCCAGGAAAAAATAAATTTACAATAAACGGATATAAGCCGTATAGATCAGATAGACTTACAGGGGCACTAGGGGGGAACCTCATATTAATAAAAGAGGACCTGATTCACATAGAACTAGATAAAAGCCCTACCAGTGACGATCTCGAATGGCACGCTATTCAGGTCTTCTTCAATAACAAACCTATTAATATCATTAATTTATATGCCCCAGGAAGTCTAAAGAAAATCTCCCCAAAAGAATTGGACAACATCACAAAGAAATTTAGCTCCCCTATTATCATATGCGGTGATTACAATAGTCATAACCCCATTTGGGACGACAATTGCACCAAGGCAGACGAAAAAGGCCAAATAGTGGAAAAATGGCTTGACCAAAACAACCTATGCTATTTAAATAATGGCCACGGGACGCGAATAGACATGAACACCGGTAAACTATCTGCAATAGATTTAACTATTGTCTCCCCTGATCTAGCTGTTAAATCCGAATGGGAAGTGATTCCCGACACGCTTGACAGCGACCATTTCGCCATTCTGACGAAAATTAGTATAAAACCGGACTCTGAAAGGACAGACGCCCCTCCAAAATTTCAGTACTCCAAAGTCGACTGGAAAAGCTTCCAGAAAGACTGTCAAAGCCTAAATCATGACGAGATATTCAATTCCGATCCAGAGATGTTTAATGAAAACATTACAAATTCACTACTAAACATAGCACAAAAATATATTTCGATATCACAACAGCGCCACAACAAAAACCCGGTACCCTGGTGGAACCCAGAGTGTGCAAAGAATATTGCGGCCAAAAAGAAGGCACTTAGAAAATTCAAAAAAGTAGGCTCCAAAGTGATCACGCGAACTACAAGGAACTCAAAATCATAGCTGAAAAAAGTGTCAAAGAAGCTAAATCCAAATGCTGGGAAGACTTTTGCAACACTATAGATATCAAAACCAATTCAAAATACGAAGCTGCGCATCTGAAAACCCCTCGGCTCTGGGCGCCAGCCATTCATAATGTATTCAATTTAAAACAAGACTTCAGGAACACCAAGCAGTCAAGTAACAAATATACAGATTATGAAAAATTTTGTCATTAGAAACGGCCTCAAACGTTTCCGTCCAATCAGAGAAACCGGTATTCATTACATAAGTCCGTTGATGCATCGACGATGTAAACCAAATTTTACATCGAACATTTGAAAATTATCTGAGATAGAGATCCCTAATGATTTCGCATAAATTAAAGATGGCCGCCAACACTGCGGGAAATGGTCCAGTTTCCAATTCCGGAAACCCGCCGGAAACCTATTGGAAACTGTGTCTCTACAGTTTCCAATAGGTTTCCGGCGGGTTTCCGGAATTGGAAACTTGACCATTTCAGGCAGTGCAAGGTTTTCACCGAATCAGGGAAACTGGTTTGGTCATTCCTTTGAAGTTTCTTGATGCATCGATGATCTATACCAAGTTTCACACTGAACAGAGAAATGGTACCTAAGATACACAAGATTAATGATTTCGCATAAATTAAAATATGGCCGCCAAAGTTTCCAACCAATGAGGTCCAGATTCAATAGGGTTCTGGGTCATGAGCATATGGATGTGCAGTGCAAGTTTGGGGTGCCTAGGGTAAGTCGTTCTAAAGATATCTTGGTAACAAGAAACCTGTGATGGTTTCGCATAAATTAAAGATGGCCGCCAAAGTTTCTAACCAATCGGGTCCAGATTCAATAGGGTTCTGGGTCACAAGCATACGGATGTGCACTGCAAGTTTGGTGTGCCTAGGGTAAGTCGTTCTGAAGATATCTTGGTAACGAGAAAGGTGTGACGGACAGACGGACAGACGGACAGACGGCCAGACGGACAGACGGACAGACGTACATGACGACGACAATACCCTTCGGCCAAATTTTGGCCGAGGGGTAAAAAGTATGGAACAAAATAAAAAATATACAAGGAAAGTTAACAAACACAGTCCCTGTACTGAACAAAACTAAAAAAACGAACAAAGAAAAGGCAGAACACCTCGCCGAATCTTTCGCTTCAAACAGTAGCGATAGCAACCTGAAACCAGAATTCAGAAAAATTAAGGAAGAAACAACGATAGAAAACGATTTGGACGATCATTTAGAAAACTATCTCAATGCAGACTTCAACATTAATGAATACCGCAAAGCTATACACTGTAAAAAAGAGAGCTCACCTGGTGAAGACAAACTAGGATACACGATCCTTAAACACCTACCAAATAAAACACAGAAGCTAATTTTGAAACTAATTAATGTCAGCTGGCAGACCAAACAACTTCCAAGCAAATGGAAAACATCCATCGTTATCCCAATCCCAAAACCAGGTAAAGATCCATCCGACAGCAACTCTTACCGCCCAATTTCTCTCACTTCAAATCTATGCAAAATAATGGAAACCATGGTAAAAAATAGACTGGAATTTCATATGGAAAACAACAACTTATTAAACAAAACCCAAAGCGGCTTTCGTAAGAACAGAAGTACATTAGACCATATAGCCAGATTACAACACTCGATAAAAAAGGGGAATGCCAAACATCAGTACACACTAGGTATCTTCCTAGACATAGAAAAAGCATTTGACCTTGTATGGCAGGACGGCATAATTATTCAATTAAGCAAACTTGGAATTAAGGGAAGAATGCAACACTGGATAAAAAACTTCCTAAACAATAGAAATTTTAAAGTTCGCATAGGAAACACCCTATCCACCGACCATGAATTAGACAACGGTACCCCTCAGGGAATCGTCATAAGCCCCACCCTTTTTAACATCCTCATCAATGGCCTAGCCAATGAAATTGACACGAAACATCCGGAAGTAGAACAGTCTCTATTTGCTGACGATTCTGCCCTCTGGAAAACCGCACGTTCCATAAAAAAATTGACAGGTATAATGCAAAATACACTAGATACAATTAGCGGCTGGGCGGATAAATGGGGCTTCAAATTTTCTGCCCTAAAAACAACGGGCATTATATTTTCAAACAATAAACACATTGACGTTAAACTAACACTAGGAGGTCAGAAAATTGAATTCAGAAATAGTGTTAAATACCTAGGTATGATCTTTGACAGAAAACTCACATGGAAAGACCACATCGACCAACTAGTCCTCCGGTGCAATAAAGACCTGAACCTCATGAGGTGTGTGTCTGGGACAAACTGGGGAGCGAGTAAATATAGTCTGATAAAATTATACCAAACCTTAATCAGGTCAAAAATAGATTATGGGTCCATCGCCTACCAATCAGCATGTAAGACACAACTAAAAAGAATAGACAGCATCCAATATTCTGCTCTAAAAATAGCTACTGGAGCCTTCAAGGGAACCGCCTTATGTAGTCTTCAAATAGAAACCAATGAGAAACCCTTACATTTAAGACGAGAGGAACTGTCCCTGAAATATGCAGGAAAAACTAGAGCTAAGGGCGATAATCACCCATGCCACAACATTTTTGAAGATAAAAGTGAATATGAATACTTAAAGAAAAACTGGGAAAAAGACTCCGCCCCCCTCGGCTACACCGTAAATAACCTATTCCAAGAGCACAAAATACCCATCGCACACATCTGCGACACAGACAAAATCACTAGACCACCCTGGGAATTAGAGTCGCCCCACGTGGACACAAGTATTCACGACTACCTCACAAAGAAGGACAACCCAGACTTTATAAGAGCCACCACCCTTGAATATATCAACCAAAACTGGGAAAATTACTTAAAAATCTATACAGACGGATCGAAAAACACAAGTAATAACACAGGATCAGCTTTTGTTATACCTGAGCTCAACATACAAAATGGTTTCAAACTTCCAGACAATATGTCTGTATACACTAGTGAACTGATTGCTATAATTAAGGCTCTCGAATGGATCATCGAGCACAAACCAATCCGCGCGGTGATACTCAGTGACTCCCTTAGTGGACTCACATCCATCAAAAATTCTATATCTGACAGTAGACCTGATCTCATACACAAAATAGAATGTATATGTACACAAATACACAACGAGGGTATAGACGCCATTTTAGCATGGGTCCCCGCGCATGTCAACATCAGAGGTAACGAAGCAGCCGACAAAACTGCCAAAGACAGTCTTACTAAAACTACACACGATGTGCCAATAGGATTAGGATATAAAGAACTCAACACTATCATTAGACGCAAAATAGATAGCAAGTGGCAAAAGGAATGGAACAAAGAAGAACGTGGACGGTGGTTACATAAGATCCTTGATGGAGAGAAAAGACAAGTTCAGGGATTCCAGTTAGACGATAAACGTGATGACCGCATAATCACCAGACTAAGACTGGGCAAAACCGGACTTAAATCACATCTGTCCATGCTTCTGCAAAACACCTCCCCACTCTGTACCGCATGCAACAATGTAGAAGAAACAATAGAACACGTCCTACTTGAATGCCCAAAACACTACCCACAACGCGAGGCACTTAGAAACGAATTAAAAAAACTCTACACTCCCTTAACATTACAAGCGATATTAAATCCTAAGCCCCCATTAGAAAACAGGTATTCAAGTCCTTAATAAATTTTATCAAAACTGCTGGCTATTATTCCAGTATCTAACACTACCCCCGTGCATGCGCATCACTAACTATGTCAGCATTGGCCAAAATTTCTCTTTTGGAATAAAATATAGGCAATGTGGGCACCGGAGATACCATGTTCCGTGTGGGCCGGTTGTCACATTAGTCTCAAAAATCGGAGGCCAAGACCAATCAACATCCCTGCGACAATACTGGCCAAAATTTCTCTTTTGGAATAAAATATAGGCAATGTGGGCACCGGAGATACCATGTTCCGTGTGGGCCGGTTGCCACATTAGTCTCAAAAATCGGAGGCCAAGACCAATTAACATCCCTGTGACAATATTGGCCAAAATTTCTCTTTTGGAATAAAATATGGGCAATGTGGGCACCGGAGATACCATGTTCCGTGTGGGCCGGTAACCACATTCGTCTCTAAAACTCAAAGGCCGCTACCAATTCAACAATCAAGGACATAAATCAGTAGCACACATCCAAGAAACAACCACGCACACGAATAATGTCACTCACAAAAATGAATACTAAATACTACACACTTTTTCATTATATACTTTCAGAAATGGAGATGAACATGATGAAGATAATCAGCATCGGTCCATAAGAACGTCCAGAACCAGAATACTCAACCCTATACCCCGCCAGACACGCTACCCCATAGATGTCACCAAACTGAACAATCAGAACACCAAATCCTAAACCACACCTACACGCTACCCATAGATGACACCGAACTAACGCCTTAACACAGAATATGATCCTTTGACTTTCACGCAATATAGGACGTAGACCTGCCGTTCTGTGCCCCTATACACCCTCCAAGCAATTGTTACAGGCACAGATTTCTGGAAGAACCCACCCTGTTTCCAAGGGCGTCGTTAGGGAAGTCGAATCGAAAAACCCTGAATACGCCCATTGTTCTCCCAGTTTTTTCTGGACGGCTTTGTGCGTACAAAGGGGTACCAAGACAAAGGAATCATCCACGCGATTACAGTGAACTCATATCTATCAGTATAACTTAATCAAAAACCAGAAAGAGACATGCGAACTTGTGCATAGCAATTCTTATTTACTTCTATTTATATCTCCTACTAATCTCTCATTGTTATTTATTATTTATTTATTTATTCATTTATTTAGTTATATATTTAACGATGGAAAAGATATTAAAAAAACAAAGAAATGTACCGCGAAATTCAAATAAAACATAGAGTTGATGGGCCGCGAAATCCGAATGGGAAGCGGCCCTTAAACTACAATTTCAATCAAAAAAATTGATTTCATTTTGGCGGGGCCAGAGTCGGGACCCTACGAAACTCGAACAAACTGGAAAACCTCCTACGGGAGACAAATCCTGACCTACTCTTCCTCCATATTGGAGGAAATGATGCTGAATCCTACAAAAACGAATCGGCAATTTACTTCGACATCATGGCCCTGATAGGTGAACTCCAGACAAAATTCCAAATTCCGAGGATCTACATCAGTCAGCTGGTGTTCCATCAGGTAACTCGGCACATTTCGGTCCATTCCTACAACAGCAAAATTCAAAAACTGAACCAACTAAGTAAAAACACAATGGCCACTTTTTGGAAACACCGGGGAATGATCCACCCCCAAAAACACCTAAACCATTTAGGCCAGGAGCTGTTCTACCGGTCTATGCGAAGGGCCATACTGGGAGCCATGAGGAACAGACATCACTGAAAACAAGATGGAAACCAGGGAAAATAAAATTTAAAAAAAAAAACAGAAAAGAAGAAACGCCCCAAAAACAGAAAACAGTGGACCAGGAGATGACAAACAACAACACCAACGAACTGACCTAACAGAAGCTACCAAGTCATTATTAAAGGAAAAATGAACAACAAACACTAGAAAACCAACAGATTCTGGACCAGAGGAATAGCACCGATATATCTACCCGCTTACGATCTCAACAAACCAAAAGAACTGACGATAAATACCCAAAGCCCCATTTGGGTGAGCCGTGCCGCATTGGGATGGGGTGCAGGTTTCCTCGAGTATGGCGACAAAGTACTATACCGGGGTTTTTCCTGGCCGGCGGTGGGGCAGAAAAGAACTAAAAATAATAATGCAGAGAACAATGGAACTTTAAAATAACTGCCAATTACTATTTAATACTTGTTTACTTTTGTATATACTCTTTTTCCACTACTCCATGTACATAGAACTTTACCTTGTAAATAGTCGTTATTATATAAAGTATAGACAAAATATATTCCAGTCAAGAATACACATGTAAATACCTATGTAATCTATTTGGTGGGCCGCGAGATCCGTAAGGGAAGCGGCCCTTAAAAGTCAATAAATCAATCAATCAATTGACTTGAGAACGATACTAGTACCTGTATCGAAACGTCGTCCTGAATAAACTAGAAGTTGTTATCCATAAGCAATTTGTTTATTTATCTACTTCCCAACTTCTAAATGCCACTTAAGGAAACGAAAGATCAAAGTCTAAAGTAAATTACGGTACCAGCCAGATACAATTTCAATAGCATTGTCGTCAATGTCAATTATTTAGGAGTCCGGTGCCTCAAGGCCACTATGACACGTGAAACGCACCTAGAGGATCTCGCACACAAGGGGTGGAACTCGCTTTGTTATTGAACTAGTGCGATATCGGGACAATAAACCCAGTTCTTTATTACACGTGTGACGAACAAATATTTGCCGAAGGAATGAAGGCTAGATAACAACAAACATCGATTTATAGCAGCTGAAATGCAACAGGAACATTCAGTTGACCGGATTAGAGCGTATGGTCTGTCTTATGACATTTCCTGGTCATGCATATATGGGTTTGGGTTCACTGTTCCATACAAAGTTTTCTGTCAGATGGTGTTGATGGCTATCTTTGTCATTTCGAAACTACAACTCGACTGTATTATATCATACCCAAAGGCCACGCTTCGAGACCCAGATGGCTAAGTGTGAATATGGAGGGGAAATTTGACAGGAAAAACCTCTGTTTGACAGTATTAGCCCACACGAAATTGAAGAAGATCAAAATATTCTTTAATTTGCTGTCTCTGTGCACCTGCCATCGGATTTCTCGGGTGCTGATTAAATGGATTTCCTGCTCCCTTCTATAAACGGTCTTAGGTGATCCGATAGGATTCTATAAAATAAGCGAGCTCTCATCACGGAAGGTTAAACGGAATTTGTCTAGCCTGTAAATCGCAATATAGGTTAGTTAGGGGAAAACACCATCAACGGCTGATATCCAGGAGGTCAAACAAAGAACGTAAGGTTGTCTTCCGGGAATACCTCAGACCACTAACAAGCGCAAACAGACAAGAAAAGGAGGACAGTGGGGACGGAGTGGACAGTTAATGAACCTCGCCGTATAATTGGGAAAGTGAATGTTCCGGGTAATTTGAGAGACCAACCTTACCTAGCTAGACAAACGCAGTATACGATCATGGGTGGAATACAAATGAACCACCGAGAGGCATATCGCGCCATAGTAATTTACGAATTTCACAAAGTAGAACATTTGGATTTGGATGTCCAACTATATAAGCATAATATAATATCATAAAGAAAACGTCCACATCGCTGAATGGCTTGTTTATGGTTAACAGTCAGTAATTTGCGATGGTACTCATCAAACATCAATATAACGTGATGTTTCCACGGTAATTTTGAAAATGATTACTCGTGATCTAACGCCCACAGGGGTGTCAACAGGAGACCATCGCGGTGGAGAGAGAGAGTTGTGGTTTAAATTCGCGTTCAAAAATATTTCAGCTATATGGCGACGATCAAACAAAAATTCTTATCTAATTAGGGTCAACAAATAAGTCAAAAAGTGACAATCAAAACCTGACCCAGACAATCTATGGCACCGTTTCCAATTATCGTTCGCGAATGAATCGTTTATTTCGTCAAATTTTCTCGAAGTCGCGATTTTCCAAGGCGCGAGGGAATGGTTTTATTTCTTCAAAATAAACGATTCATTCGCGATCGCTGTTCGAATGTTTTTTTTTTCAGTTGGCAATCGTTTTGCAATCGAGAAAATTCTCGCGAATAAAAAGCGATATCGCGATTCAATCGTTTTTTAATGGAGAAAATATAAACGATTGAAAGAAAACGACTGAGGATTATAGCCGAAAGTAGTACGGCAAGGTTCAGCCTGACTGACCCGCATACACGTTCGAGTTTCTATATCATAAACACTAGTAGTATACAAAGAGTAAATAGGGATCGATTGACCTCAGAAATTTGCATATGACCTCTGTGACGTCACGCGACAGCCAATCAGAAGCGAGTATTGTGTCACATGGGGTCATGTGTGGTGGTGGTGGGTGGGTGGTGGGTTTAAGATGGCGGCTGGTGGTGGTGGGTGGGTGGTGGGTTTAAGATGGCGGCTGTGGTGGTGGGTGGGTGGTGGGTTTAAGATGGCGGCTGGTGGTGGTGGGTGGGTGGTGGGTTTAAGATGGCGGCTGTGGTGGTGGGTGGGTGGTGGGTTTAAGATGGCGGCTGTGGTGGTGGGTGGGTGGTGGGTTTAAGATGGCGGCTGTGGTGGTGGGTGGGTGGTGGGTTTAAGATGGCGGCTGTGGTGGTGGGTGGGTGGTGGGTTTAAGATGGCGGCTGATATTTGTTCCCCCGGGTAAAATTTAAGGGGTCTCAAGGTCATCTGGCGATCACGTGATCAAGGCATGTACTGACATGTTCCTGATTGCATCAGCATTGGCTGGGTGCCAAGTGTTGACCACTATAGGTCTGGCAACCTTTGACCTTTGTATTCCTCCGCGGTGATGCGGTCTGGTGGTGATGCGGTCGCGGAAGAAAGCTTCCGCGGAGGAAAAGTAGTCCTTAGACTACAAATACGCTGCATGGTCCGATTGGGGCGAGTGAGGCTCTTTTCAGTCATGTCATGGGTGTTTTCACAGAATAAATGCCATGCGGAGGATGGGTACTAGTATTTCGCTGACGTCTTAGTAATAAACATAATCTATAGGTGTTGTACCATGTTAATAGGATCAGTCTAGCATCTGTACCACCCTAGGGTCGCGTGTTTATTGTCCCGTGTATCTCCGCAAGAAAACAACAAACAAAATGGCGGCTCCAGGATGGTGTGGGGATGCCCTTTCCATATCACGGCGTCGACCGTAGCGCCATCTGCACACATTGACGCAAGGGAGACAACTCGTGTAGCCTAAGGGTATGAAAGTAGCCGTGTTGGAGCTAGGGGAGTTACTACTGGTCCAATGGATGGGGCTTGCCCGGAGCGAATTGGTGAAATTTTTGAAAAAGTACTGTGACAGAAATTGATGTGACGGAAATAATACTTCTATGAATAGGGCGAAAACTTATCTAAGATAATTTTTCTGTCATAATTAAATCTTGGTCGAGTATCAACTATTCAGATATTACGGAAAGGACTGTTGTTATAAGGTATTGTTTGTTATATATCAGACACGATCAGCTGATATATGTAAACAAACGATCTATATTTAGACCCTCACGTGATCTGCTACGTTGCAGCACGCGCTCTTTGATCTTGGCGTTCCGCCGCCGTACAACAAGCTCAAATTGAGACGGAGAATTTCGTTACCATTACCAGTAAATTGTAAGTTTATTGCGGAAAGAATTTATATTGCATAAATTCCTGCGGGAAATAGGAAGTACACATATAAGAGAATATTGTCTTGACGTAAAAAGTTTGGACATTTCATATTTACGGAGATATGGATTTTTATAACTGAGCCGGTTTTTCGTGTAAACCATCGCGGCGAAAAGGGAAACGGCTGTCATCTTCGTTTTGCTATGTCACAAAAAGTGCTCGAATTACTTATTTCTAAATTATTTCATCACGAATCCAACTAAGGTTAGCAAGTATACATATTTTACGATATAGTCAATAACTGTGAGCACATAAGACGTTCTGGTTGATGAGATCTGAATTTGGCAATTTTCTGACTTCGAGCTTCGAATACCCGCCGCCATATTTGTTGGAAGCCGGTCGGGTGTTCGTTTGTCATGATGGAAAATCATTAATTAATCATATTTTGAGATATATTTCTCAACACAACCTTGTATTCATTGAAAATATAATTGTTCAGGCTTAGGCCTACATTGCTAACTGGTTTGCTGCCTTTGAGGTAATATTTGTTTCGGCAGTTGTTTCCGCCCATGCGATGAGAAAATATGCCTGAAAAAAATGTCTAGTTTTGTGTCCGCTCCACAGACATTTTACACCAAATAGTTCAACCCATGCATGATGGACACCAATATACATATATTGCGACCAGTCTATGATACAGTGCTACCCCAGTGTCGAGCATTTATTGTCCAGTTTGCACCAGCAAAGAAAAATCACGAACGTTCATCGAACGTCATCGGTGGGGACCTTCATGTGGTCTTCCGCGGTATATGAATCACTTACATTTGAATGCATGAATTAGTTTGATATAATTTTGTTGGGTGTGGATGATTTAAAAGAGTGGAAATATTCCGTGCAGGTCTGTTTTATGTAACAAACGCTAAGAAAAATGGCTACCCAAGGTCAATTTCCCCGGCTTCCCCGGATAATAGCGCCAGCCAAACCACAGCCCCATCTATACGCTTTGATGCAAGGGAGACAACTCAGACTAGGCCAATTTCTCTTGTAGGCAAAGGTAATCTCCCTGATTCGCACATTTCTATCTTTTTTGCGTGTTTTGGGTGGTGGAGTTTTTTTTTATGGATTTTACTATGAGCTATGAGGTTGTAGAATACGATGGGAAAAGCTATGAAATGTTTTTTAAGTACCGGCTAGGCTTGTAAATAGATGCATATACACCCATAGACACTCATATACTGGGATATTAGCCCGATGTATGTATAAATCCATACGGGATGGACATGTTGGAGTCTAGGTGGAGCACTAGTGGCCCGATTGGGTAGAGTGAGGTCTTATTTTAAAGCTCTCGAGGAAATAAATAAATAAATAAATAAATAATAATAAAAAAAAATCAAAAAAATCAGCGAGTAGTAGACGAAGGGAAAATTGGAAAGTACTGACCATGCCCCAGAATACTTCATATGCATATCACGGCCTTAAGGCCTATGTAAGATGTAATCTACTTCACATTTTAGTAGTATAAAAAGCGCAAGTCCTATTGACCTTGCCCCTCCAAAGAAATAAAATCGGCTCTATTTTACAGGAGTATATACGCAGGTCACGTGGGTTGTTACGTCACTTCCGGGTTTTCACTAAAAACTACCTTCAAACATAGAAGAGTTCCAATTTTTCCCCTTAGACGTCCGTATGTTCATCCTCCAAACCCAGAAGAGTTCCAATGTTCAACCTCCGGGACTTTTTCACCGGCGCGGCCCCCCCAGCGCGAGCGCGCGCGCGAACGCGGGTTCTCCGGCCGCAGCGCGCGCGCGCGCGCGTCAATGTAGGGAGAGGTTAAATCGACAACATAGAACTTATAGTCATCAACTTAATCTATACGTGTTGGACGAGTCTCTTCACTCACCGTATACACGCACCTCAATGAAATGCCCGCTCCAAACCTAGACCAAAAGCACGTACTTGGTCTGTGGGCTGATTTCATTGGCTCTCTATTTTTGCTATAGTGCTCTTGCATTCTAACCTTGATGGGTTACATTTTGGCCCCATCCTACACCACTGATTTCAGTTTCACTGAATCTCCACATTGGGCATTGATGCATTATGAATAAAACACACAAGACAGGGTTTTTTTGGTGAGATCTCATTTTGTTTTTTATTCAGTAACAACAACAACGTGAGAACAACCACGTGAAAACTCAAGCCCAGAACAAGGGGCTTGTACATTGAAAGAACTGAAGCCCAGAACAGAGGGCTTTTAAACTTAAACCCAGAACAGCGGGCGTATGTATATTGAAAGAATTCAAGCCCAGAACGGGACTTGTACATTGAAATGATGGGCGGCCCAGTCATAGACGAGTACATCTCCGTCCTCGGCCTTGGGGTACTCGTCAAACATCTGTACGATGGTAGATAAGGGTCTTCCCCGGCATCGATGGTACAGGTAAAACAAGCAATATTGTCCGCACACGCTACTGGTCAGGCTTTGCAACGTTTGACTGTTCCAACACCATGTCTCTGTGCCTTGATCCATGAAGTCTGTTAAATCGGGATGGAAGGGTGGCAGGCCGTACGGGTCAAAGTATTCGCCCTGCTGTTCTGTCAAGTACACGGCCACCCAATGTTCACCGGGGCGATCCATCGGGTCCGTGTTGAGAACGTAAGCAGCAGGATACATACGGTCTAATGGGAACACATCTCGGGCGAACACCCCTTGAAACATCATACGTGTCTCTGGGTCATTCTTCAGCACGGTGGTTATCTGCTCTGTATCCATGTTAGGTGGAGAAGTCACACAGCACGTTGCGCGCCTTGTCCACTTGAATGATGTTGTCAAACTCGGCGTAGCAGATCACACTGACGGTGCTCCGGAGGGCTCGTTGAAAGTGGATTTCCAACCGTAAATTGCCTTGCTTGGCGAGGGCCAGCTGATGGTCGTTCTCTAAGGTGGGGGTCAGATCGAAACAGAACAACGTGTATCCGTGCCCGTAGGCCTCCCGACTGATGAAATTCCCTTCGTCCTGGTTGATTTGACCGGTGGCTGTAAACAGGCTCTGATAGGCTCGAATGAAATTCGCGCGCCCAAAGTTCGGGGTTAAGGCCGTGGCTGGCACCTATTGTCCATCCACATGCAGGGCCACAAAATTGATGCCGAAATGTTTAAAGTCAAACGGATTCTCTGGGTAGGCTCCACTGAAACTGGTATTTTCCACACAGGCCAGGATCAATCGCTTGGGTAGTTCCTCCAGGAACAGGTTTTCTTTGTTGGCGCTCATATTTCCAGCAGACACGGAGAACACTTTGGTTTGTACACGTCGGATAGGGTACTGGGCTGGTTTTTGTTTCCAAGGCTTTCATGTGTCCCAATTGAACGGCTGGATTCGGTTTCACTTTTCGGACATACAGGACCGCGTCTTCGATGACAATCTTATAGTCAGCTACATGCGCCTCTACGTTAGTGGCCATCAAGGCGAAGGTCGGAGGCGCCCGTATCAGTCGGATTTTGATGGGAACCTTGTTCAAGAGGTATCGGTTTTGCATGAACATGTCTGCGTGCAGTCGACCGATCATATCCACCGAGACGCCGTTCGCGGTCAAAGCCTTCCGTTGGCTATATCCCGTATTGTCGTTCTCTGCGCCCATGTGCTCGGCTTTGTCCTGGTAGAATAAAGCGGCTGTCAGTTGAGATTTTTTAGCGTCTCGCCCATGCGACAACAGCGTTTCGATGTAGGCTCGATAGCGGTACGTGTTGGTCGAGTCACTGATGAGTTTGTCGCTGAGAAATATATCCACCTGTTGAAACATCGAGTGCAGCCAGAGATTCGTCGGGCCCACCGTTGCTTGGTCGACGATTCTGGTGCCATCTCCACTGACGATCTTGGCTTTCACGTACAAGTAGGTATGGGCTAAATCCACATAGGTCGTATCCGCATTACTGATGGTGAACTCGATGGGTCCTGTTGCGTTGATGCTGGACAGCGGGAGATGCTCCACCCCTAATCCTTGTTCGGCACTGGTCTGTGTGGGCGGCACGGTCCACAAATCAAATTCACTGTTGGTGGAGGGGCAGGGCTCGGCGTGGATCAAGGACATGTTTTAAGAAAAGATATCCCGGGTCTTCTTCGGTGTGCGTCGTCGCTGGGTCGGTCGTCGACTGGTGCGTGGTCTCGATGGGGCAGCTCTTTTATTCCCTACGGTGCGTCGTGCTTTGGCCACCAAGACGCCTCCCGCTTCTTTGGCCCGCCGTTTCAAGGCTTCTTTGGGTGCCGTACCCCCAATACATCACCGGCCACTTCCAGTCCACTGCGTACCGCTTGTTTGCCGATTGCTTTCACCCCACGCGTCACCAAGGGCAGGAACGTTTTGACGATGCTCC
>JAVTVY010037375.1:0-16797 GCA_036873755.1 Hanleya hanleyi
CGCCGAGGTCAGGCGCCCAAGGCCTGGGAGCCCTATTAAAGCCCGGTGCAGAAGCCAGAAAGTTCAGTCGTCATGTTTTACCTGACGTTGCCCAGTAATAGCTCATTCGACGTGTTTCCTGGCAACACCTTGACCAAGTATGTCACGCAATTACCCCAACCGTTACATTTACCGGGACGCTGGGAATGTGGACTGGTGGATATTCAATACCCTTAATCATGGTACAACGTACAAGACGGAGAAGTATGGTACGAAGTGACCTACGAAGATGAAGTCTACAAACTGACTCTCCCCCAAGGCCAATACGATACACCGCAGACGTTCATAGATGGTCTGAATGGCTTGATGGAGTACAAGGCCCTAAAGTTCAGCACGGCTGATGCAACACGCCTGATATCCTTGAACATCAAGAGAGAGATAATGTTCGATGTCAATGTACACAACGACAGGAGCTCTATCATGCTGACCGAAAACGCGAAGGTGAAACTCAGTCCTACACTACAGCAAATGTTAAGGATGCCTTTCAGCGTCTACAAGGGGTCCACCATTGTCAACGGGGATTATTTGATGGATATGAAAGTAGGTATGTACGCACTGTACGTCTACTCGGACGCCGTGGACAGCCGTATTGTGGGTGATGTGAACACACCTCTGTTACGGGTGGTGTCCATTACCAAGACGTATGGCGAACAAACCACCGAGAGTTTCAACCATATCATGTACCTGCCCGTACGCCATACCGATATCAACACGATCACGGTGGATATAAGAGATGACAGGGGACGGCCGATCCCATTCGAACGAGGAAAAGTGGTGCTGACACTTGCTTTCCGACAAGCTCGCTCTCCTCACTTCGTATAATGTACGTGCCTTACCAGTGCCATACACCCAGCTATGCCGACTACTACAAGAAACAAACGGGGGGAAACTTCCCCGTGTTTAGCGGGGCACGCATGCAACGCGGTCACGGATTGGGGAACATTCTGGGCAGCATTGTGAAAACGTTTTTACCCATGGTGACACGGGGTGTGAAAGCGGTGGGAAAACAAGCGGTACGCAGTGGATTGCAGGTGGCCGGTGATGTGATGGAAGGTACAGCACCCCGACAAGCCTTGAAACGCCGGGCTAAAGAAGCGGGCAGCGTCTTGATCGCCAAAGCCCTTAAAAGACAAAGACCGACACTGCCCCCATTCATTCAACGTCCAACACCCCAGAGGAGAAGGACTACGCCCCAGAAGAAGAAGAAAAAGAAGAGAAGTCATAATAGGAGAGACATCTTCGCATAATGGCATACATTCACTCCGAGTCGTGTCCGTCTACCAACAGTGAATTGGATTTGTGGACTATTCCACCTACCCAAACGAGTATAGGCGAAGGACGTTGGGTAGAACATCGACCCCTGGCTAGCCTGACGGGAGTGGGCCCCGTGGAATTTTCCATTGAAAACAGAGATACGGCCTACCTGGATTTAGCCCACACCTACTTGTACGTGAAAGCCAAAATAACGAAAATGGATGGAACGGACATAGAGGCCGATAAAGTAGTAGGCCCGGTGAATCTTTGGCTGCACTCTTTGTTCCAACAAGTGGATATAGATCTGAACGATAAACTCATCAGTACGTCTACCAATACGTACCCGTACCGAGCCTACATGGAAACGCTGTTGTCGTACGGTATTGATGCCAAAGAATCACACTTACAAGCTGAGCTGTACTTCAGGGATAGACCCGGACACATGGACACCATAACCGGTAACAATGCTGGGTTCACGGCACGCAAAGCACTGGCAGCCCAAAGCAAGTCCATCGATATGATGGGACGACTGCACGCCGATCTGTTCATGCAAGACCGCTACATGATGAACGGTGTAGCCATCAAGATCAAGTTGATCCGGTCCTTACCCAAGTTTGCCTTAATGGCTGGTGGAGAGGGCGATATCGATTACCAGATCGTCATTGAAGATGCAGCCCTGTTTGTCCGTACGGTAGATTTGCAACAGGGCGTGTTGCTGGGTCACATGGAAGCCTTAGCGAAAAAAACAGCCCTATACCCCATCCGACGCGTACAGACCAAGGTGTTCTCTGTGCCATCAGGTACGATGATGGCCAATCGTGAAAATTTATTTCTAGGGGATCTGCCTAAACGTCTTACCCTGGCGTGTGTGACCAACACCGCATTCAATGGAAATTGGGCTGAGAATCCGTTTAGATTTCAACATTTCAACATTAACTTTGTGGCACTGCACGTGGCCGGCCATCAAATTCCAGCCCGGCCATTACAACCGGACTTTACTAACGGAAACTATGTGCGGACCTACCTGAACCTGTTTACAGCCACAGGACAAAACAACCAGGACGAAGGCAATACCATCAGTCGAGACGACTTTATGAAGGGGTACACATTGTTTGCCTTTGACCTCACCCCCACCTTGGAACACGATCATCAACTGGCTTTGCTCAAGAAAGGAAACCTACGGTTGGAACTGCGTTTCGCCCGCCCTCTACCCAGCACCATTAATGTGATTTGCTACGCCGAGTTTGATAACGTCATCAGCGTGGATCACCAAAGCAACGTGCTGTGTGACTTCGCAAGCTAAGATGGATACAGAGCAGCTGATGAGCATACTCCAGCGAGATCCCAAGATCCCCTTTCGAGGTGTGTTTCCACGCAATGTGTTTCCCACTCACTCCACCACCCCCGCAGCCTACATCCTGAATACAGACACGAGGAATCGACCCGGTGAACATTGGATAGCGGTGTACGTGGACACCCAAGGCCAAGGTGAATACTTTGATTCCTACGGACTTGCACCCCTCCATCCCGATTTGGTGAAATTCATGGACGTCTCTACGACAGAGTGGCGTTGGAATACGCAAAGATTACAAGGCCCCTTGAGTAGTGTGTGCGGACAGTACTGTGTGTTTTATCTCACTCACCGGAGTAGAGGACATTCTATGCCTACCATTGTACATATGTTTGATGATTATTGTCAAGCCGAAGACCGGGATGTCCTCGTCTATGACTGGACGGCCTCTCGTTTTAATGTGCATGCTCCATTTCTCTGGTTAACTTAAAAAATGTACTGCGCGTCCGCGCGCAGACCCCTTGTTTATTGTTATGACGTTGTTGTTCTGACGTTGAATAAATTGATGAAAAAAACACAATGATGGGTTTTGACTTTCTCTTTTTATTTAAGTCAACAAGCAAGGATTAGACTATACAAATAGAATACAGGGTACAAATAGTAGGGGTATGTACACATAGAATAGTAGTGGTATATATACAAAAAAAAAGTTCTGCCAGGAGTAGGATTCGAACCTACGACAGCATTTGCCGACCAGCACTTAATACCGGCGCCTTAGACCACTCGGCCATCCTGACTTTTACATTTGTGTATCCACAGTTAGTGTTCGACATTTTACAAGTCCAAGTAAGTAGTGCTCACACCGTCGGCCAATACTTTTCGTTTGGGATAAAAGAAAGTAAAGGCGTCTCGTTGCTGGATATAGGTCCGCATCTGGTGGTCGACGACCCGGAATCCTCGGTTAGTGCCACTCGCACTGGCCTGGCTTTGCAACACGCCCAGGTAGAGATCTTTGTCGATGTTGGGATCGCGCCGGCTCACCCCTTTACAGCTAAATTTATTTTCCTCGCCTCCATCTCCTCCGTAACAGTAGTAGGTCTTGGAGGAGAGAGCAATCATAGCATCCCCGCTCCACTCCAGCTTGAAGAGCCCGGGTGTCCGCTTATCGTAGGTGTAGTGATCGCGTCGGGGTAGCCACTGGTCCCGTTCCGCCTCATACTGATCCCTTAGCTCGGGTTTGACGAGTGACTCCCAGTCCGGGTGGGAAACGGCCATGTAGGCCGAATCTGTGTCCATTTCCATGAGTTGCCAGTCTGCGGTGTTAAAATATACACCCATAAAATCATAGATGAATTCCAGCATCCTCAGCTTGGCCACCTGATAGACCATACATCCAATTTGCAGGGGTAAATTATATCGAATAGTCTTCTTGGCTGAAGTGACTTCATAGGTGTCGTCATCGATCACCTCCACAGATCGAAAAAGCGGAGAATTCACTCTTTTGCGGGCTTGGGTAGTAGTACAAATGTTCACGTTGACGTGTTTATCTTGGTTGGTAACTGTTTTTCCATAATAACCATTCCCAGTGAGTTTCCAAGATTCAGCGATGATGGCCTGACTCGGGTATTCATCACCTTGACGACGGGCCTTCGTCACGAGGTCCGCATTCTCGGCAAAACAAGCCTCAGGTACGTACTGGATTACCTGATAGATTTGAGTAATTTCCAAACCGTGCTTCATGTACCACTGCAGTAAGGGGGTGCCCAGCAAGATCTTCTCGGCCCACATACTTCCAATTAACATGCGGCGAGGTTTAGGCAAACACTCGTACTGCTCCGCATAGGCGCCCATGGTCTCCCCAATATCCGCCCGACCCACCAGCGTGTTCTTGAAGATGGGCGGACACTGGGCGAAGAGGGGCTTGAGAGTGTCGGGAACATGCAAATCACATTCTACAAAGCCGTAGAGCTGTCCCGAACGAATGGCGTCCAACATCTGGGGCAGACTTAGCAGTCGCCGACGACTCAAAGGGTACTCACGCTCTTTTAGGAACCGTTGTAAATGGGGCAGGGCCTTGCACATGGTGTGAAATTCACACTCCCACATCTCAATGAGATGGAATCCTCGCTCTTTGACGTAATCTCCGTTGACCACTACTTCTTCGCGTAATTCTTGTGCCGATTTTCCACGTCGCTCATTGAAGCGTCCCGCGCTAAAATGACATTCGTGACCGTGCCAGTAACACCCGTAAAACTGGAATACGGTGGGTTTATTGTGGAGTATAGCAAACCCATCGACGGGGAGTCGGCGATCTCCTATCCGCTTCTCTGTGGCGTTGGTCTGGTGACGAATATAAATGGCCCGTCTATAGGCTTCCCAGTCTAACCACTGGTCGGCGAGATGTTTGTACGGCGTCCGTTGAGGTGTGAAATGCCGACCTTCTGCCCACCAACGCGTATAATGACCGCTGGGCATGGGTTGGGCGAGCGACCACAAGTACAAGGCATTCGCGTCAAAGCCAATGATTTTTGGCACACGGTTTCCCACTGGGCAGTGTCGTGACATCCTTCTCATGGTAGCGGTGAAAAATAAGGCTAGGCCCACCCACAATGTTCCGCTTCAGACATTCATGCATGTCTGCATCTTTTTGTTGTACCAGCGAGAAGTAGGTGGAACACTCTTGAAACAAATGGCGAAGGGCTAGACCCGGTAAACTTAAGCACTCCTTAAAGATATCCACGTGCATTTGGCGACGAAAGAGTTGCACCATTTTCTCGGCCGCTTCCAGGAAAGGAACCACATCTAGGTTATTATACCATATGAGGAAATCTCGCAACGTCTTCATGCTGTGGCAGTTCCATACCTGCTGGAGTTCGATGTAGGTGGCCTCTGGCAGAGCTTCCCCTTTCAGGTCATTGTAAAACGCTTCCCGGGGTGGCAACTGGGTGTCTTCTAAGCGGTCCAGACTCGTCATATAGGTGTAAGGAAAGTAACCTTTGTTTTGTGCACAGTTATAGGCCTGCACCCACTGCTCATAGCTACAATTAGGTGCCAGGTAATTCCTTACATCGAGGAAATGTAGTGATGTGGTAGTGAGGGCCATGTGGTTGTTGATCTTCTTGATGACGGACTTGAGGGTATTCGCCTGGGCCAAGTAAGGGTAGAGAAATTCCTTCACCATGTTCAAGTCGTATTTTCCCGAATTGAAGCCGAGGACCGGTAACTGGCCTAGGTATTGTAGGAACCGTAACTTCAATTTCTCCGCATACGGTTTGGGTAAAGGGACATCCTGCGACTGCAGAGGCTGCGACTGCAGGGACTCGGACTCGGACTCGGATTCTTCATCGTCGCTGAACGCTACACCCGGTTCAGGAATGCGGTCGTCCAGCTGGGCCAGTACGTCCTCGAACTTGGCCACCAACAATTCCGTACTGGCCGCACTGACTTGCTCTAAATACTCCATCATGCGGGTAATCAACTCATGGGAGTCCCCCGTGGACACGAAACACACCGGTGCAGCGTCATAGCCAGGTACGTTGGATGAAATGCTGACACTGAGGGGGATATGTCGCTGTGTCCACTGCGTTTTAGCCGAAAACATGTCCATGGGCTCCAACAGGGCCTCAAAATCATAGCATGCCCGGTAGGGAAAATAACGGTCCTCTTCCGGTATCATGACACCCTCATCGGCCAGTTCCTGGAAAATAGTAGGTGCATTATGATACACGCCACCCGGATAGACTCGCTTGACACTGTTGTCACAGATTTTCTCGTGGCGATGTAAGTTGTAGGAACGGTGAAACACCCGATGGCATTGGGCACAACTGAAATTACAAGCGTCTAGTCCGTCATTCATAATCCAGCCGTCGTCCATTAGAGAATATCCGCGTCCATAATCCAAAGACCTATTCCATTTCCATATAACAGTATTAGCACCAAATTCAAAAGACAAAAGTATACATAAACATAGGCTTGTTTCCTGCAAGAGAGAAGCGGTCAACAGTTTTCAATGATACCGGCAAGACATCATGATGTTCCAAAAATATCAAATCCGTATCGCTGATCATTATTCTTAATCCATAATATTCGTAGTAAAATCGTCATCTAAAGAATGATGTATCTCAGTCACGCTTTGATTGTGACTGTT
Source organism: Hanleya hanleyi (assembly GCA_036873755.1). Lineage (NCBI taxonomy): Eukaryota > Metazoa > Mollusca > Polyplacophora > Lepidopleurida > Hanleyidae > Hanleya > Hanleya hanleyi. The sequence continues at coordinate 6,732 of JAVTVY010037375.1, forward strand.
CATATGAGTACCATGAGGATCTTGAAGTACATGGGTTCATACGGCCCCTAGCCCCGGGTTAAGCGGAATTAGACACAAGTTACGAAACGTAGCGCCATAGATCTTGCACGCTACGTTCGTATTTTGCTATCAGCATGCGATATGTATCGCCAAATTTGAGAAACTTTGAGTGGAGGCGCTTGGTGGAATAGCCCTGTTTTATAAGTTTCTGCAACAATGTTTTGTGACGTTGATTAAAATCATCACATTTAACACAGGATCTAGCAAATGCTACTAAGCGAGATATGTATACGCCATATGCAGGTCCCACTGGAATATTACTATCCAGAAAGGGATAGTTTACGATGTCGAAATTGTAATCATCTCTTTTGTCATAAAGTCGACGAGAGAGAATGCCCGCTTCATTTTTATAGAGATAGAGATCTAAATAAGATGTGCCTGTAGGGCTATCTGTAGTTTCCTTCAAATCCAGTGAAGGTGGATATATATCCTTCACTGCGTCATTTATATAGCGATTATCCACAGCGAGAAGATCGTCTATATAGCGTTTGGTGAATGAGAAGGAACGGGCTTTGAGTGGATCGGTTTTTGAAAGCGCCAGCATATAGTCATATTCATAAGAGAACAGATACAGGTCAGCCAACAGGGGTGCACAATTAGTACCCATTGGAATACCTATATGCTGCTGATATATTGTGTTGCCAAATTTCACATAGATATTTTTAATGAGAAATTCAAGCAACTCTATAAACAAAGAAACATCCCATGAATGATATCTCTTGTATGTAGTCGAGCTAAAGAATGCTTTATGGCTTCCGACATTAATATATCTACGATCAGTTTTCTTGAACACAGATACTATTAATGAACTTAGACGGTCAATAAGGTCCTGATGAGGGATTGTAGTATAGAGAGTCGAGAAATCCCATGTGGATACATGTCTGTACGGTATGTGACCTTTAGCATCAAGTTCTTCCGTAAGACATTTTGAGTTTTTCAATATCCACATACATTCAACGCCAGAGTTCTTGAAAATAGTGGCGCAATACCTTTCCCAAAATGCTTTTACCTCCTGAAGACTGAGCGTACTGACTCATATTGGTAATGAGCGAAAAATGACTCACGCCATTGTCATCGAACACATTGACTTTCATGGTAGCAGCATACCGTTCTGTTGATCGCCGAACCAATTCAGCCACAAATGTATCCTCCTCCTCGCATCGTAATCGATACACAAAGATATTAATATCGAACAGTCTTTCCACGTCATCCAAATTCTTAAAGGGAACGCCACGGAAGTGCCGCTCATCCAAGTCTTGCTGCTCTAAATACTCCTTCCAATAGCCATCGGCCACTCTGTCACAAGCCTTGGGGTCACACTCGTCCAGATGCACGGCCAAACACCGAAACAGACATTTCCGGTCTTTGTAGGACCCCTTTACCCCTGCTGTTAATGCATACAGGCCTTTTCGACGAAGCAACCACGGAGGAAGTTGTACAGGAGCACCGATCGGGTGATCTCGCATTTTCGTGACGAAAAATGTGACGTTAGTCACCATTTCCACAAGCCATTGGGTATTGGGGCGTTGCAGCCGGGCCCATTCCAATGGATCCAACGTAGTCAATTGGTCGATCAGGGGCTCCAGCGAAACGGCATCTGTGATCGTGAATGGCTGATCAAACACATACGAATTATTACTCGGATAGAAATACCGCAGTTGGTCCGTGTTTTTGTGCCGTAAGATATATCCAAATGTCACATTCAATTTGAAGGCAGTACGCTGATCTTGGAAAATGTTCTCGGCATAGGTAGTGAGATACGTGAGGTCCTCCAACCGAAAATTGTACAAATCCAAAAGACGACGGTCACGGTGATAACAATGGCGTATGGTAGCCCAGTGACGTTGATAAATGACCCTCACACGCTCGTCTTCAGGCAAGACTTCAACCGGAGGTGCTGCTGGGTCCAAGGGAAAATCTTCTCCACGTCTCATGCTTTTCGTCTCATACAAGCGGATAGGCAAGCAGGCAGGCAGGCAGGCACGCAGACAGGTCAGGTAAGTCAGATTGAAATACACCCTTTCCCTAAAAATCGACTGCTTTTATACATGACCCCGGTGAGTGGGTGGGTTGAAAATGGCGGCCCCTTACTTTACACACACAACACCCTAAGCCGCCATTTTGAACCCACCCACTCACATAATCAGTGCACGAGGTGAGTGGGTGGGTTCAAAATGGCGGACTTTAAGCGGTCGGGAGAAAATAGTGTGCCGCCATTTTGAACCCACCCACTCACATCCCAGGTTAATCAGTGCACGAGGTGAGTGGGTGGGTTCAAAATGGGGGACTTTAAGCGGTCGGGAGAAAATAGTGTGCCGCCATTTTGAACCCATCCACTCACCTCGTGCACTGATTGACCTGGGATGTGAGTGGGTGGGTTCAAAATGGCGGACTTTCAGCGTCGCATTTTTCAACCCACCCACTCACCTCGTGCACTGATTAACCTGGGATGTGAGTGGGTGGGTTCAAAATGGCGGCACACTATTTTCTCCCGACCGCTTAAAGTCCGCCATTTTGAACCCACCCACTCACCTCGTGCACTGATTGACCTGGGATGTGAGTGGGTGGGTTCAAAATGGCGGACTTTCAGCGTCGCATTTTTCAACCCACCCACTCACCTCGTGCACTGATTAACCTGGGATGTGAGTGGGTGGGTTCAAAATGGCGGACTTTCAGCGTCGCATTTTTGAACCCACCCACTCACCTCGTGCACTGATTGACCTGGGATGTGAGTGGGTGGGTTCAAAATGGCGGACTTTCAGCGTCGCATTTTTCAACCCACCCACTCACCTCGTGCACTGATTAACCTGGGATGTGAGTGGGTGGGTTCAAAATGGCGGCACACTATTTTCTCCCGACCGCTTAAAGTCCGCCATTTTGAACCCACCCACTCACCTCGTGCACTGATTGACCTGGGATGTGAGTGGGTGGGTTCAAAATGGCGGACTTTCAGCGTCGCATTTTTCAACCCACCCACTCACCTCGTGCACTGATTAACCTGGGATGTGAGTGGGTGGGTTCAAAATGGCGGACTTTCAGCGTCGCATTTTTGAACCCACCCACTCACCTCGTGCACTGATTAACCTGGGATGTGAGTGGGTGGGTTCAAAATGGCGGCACCTTATTTTACACACACAACACCATAAGCCGCCATTTTGAACCCACCCACTCACATCCACACAGCCCACGCCCCCTCAATCTTATCCCAAATCCCCATCCACCAATCAGAATCACGCTTACATACAAACAATTGTGACGTCAGAGTTACATCCGGGTGAAATGGGGCTTTGCTTGCTCGCTCTATACTGTCAAAACAGGTTCTGCGCATTCTGATTGGCTGTCACCTCCTCATTTCCTCCTCAATATGCAAATTTCTGAGGTCAACTTAACTTTAGGTGCTCTCTCTATACTACTTACGTTGCAGCACGCGCTCTTTGATCTTGGCGTTCCGCCGACGTACAAGAATCTCAGATTGAGACGAAGAATTTCACTACCATTGCCCAGTAAATTGTAAGTTTATTACGGAAAGAATTTATATTGCATAAATTCCTGCAGGAAATAGGAAGTACACATATAGGAGAATATTGTCTTGACGTAAAAAGTTTGGACATTTCATATTTACAGAGATATGAATTTTTATAGTTCAGCTGGTTTTGTGTGTAAACCATTGCAGCATATAGGGAAACGGCTGTCATCTTCGTTTTGCTATGTCACAAAAAGTGCTCGAATAACTTATTTCTAAATGATTTCATGACGAATCCAACTAAGGTTAGGAAGTATATATATTTTACGAAATTGTCATGAACTGTCAGCACATAAGACGTTCTGGTTGATGAGATCTGAATTTTTGAAGTTTGGCAATTTTCTGACTTCGAGCTTCGAATACCCGCCGCCATATTTGTTAGCCCGGCGGTGCTCGTTTGTCATGATGGAAAATCATTAATTAATCATATTTTGAGATATATTTCTCAAGACAACCTGGTATTCATTGAAAATATAATTGTTCAGGCTTACCTTGCTAACTCGGTTGCTACCTTTGAGGTAATATTTTTCCTTAGATCGGCATTTGTTTCCGCCGATGCGATGAGAAAACATGCCTGATTTTGCATGTAGTTTTCGTGCATACGTCTCGCACAAGTTCGGGAGCGATAACTTTTCCATCTTCGTCTATAAAGAGTTCTTTTTAGAATATAATTATATCCATGGAAAGTTCAGGATACAGGCTTTCGTATGATATCTGGTTCTGCCAATGATTCATCGGAACTTTGTATAATTTTTGCCTCGAAATTGCATATACGGTTTGGTAAAGTGCGCTTTCAATCCAGCCTGCCGTCTGCATCAGTCGTCGAGTATATTACGTCACCGCGTTTGCGGAATTGTAATTATTGACCAATCAAAATTCGGCATTTTCGTTTAGCCGTAGAATTTTACGTCATTGGCTTGGCAACTGGTTAGCAACCCAGCACTATAAAAGGCGGAAATTTCGCCAATATGTCAGACGATCTCAGACACTCGGAGGGTTAGGATCTATACCAGCCAGCCTTTAGCATACAGACCAAAAGTACAGCCTACAGTCAAGTGTGAAGATTACAGTTTAGGATTACATAGTAGATGATTACATGTTCAATGATTACATGCTGAACAGTAAATGATTACATGGTAAATGATTACATGTTCAATGATTACATGCTGAACAGTACATGATTACATGTATCATGATTACATGTAATCATGGTTACATGTCTCATGGTTACATGTCACCTGCTTATATAGGAGAGCTAGGAACAGTGAAATTAACCGTGTACTTCCTATTTCAAGCATTATTTGAGGAACTGAGTATATTTTCGCTATAATTGGGAAATACCATATGTCACCAGAAACTTGGAGCAACTATATCTGATGATTACATCTATGATTACATCTATGATTACATCGACAAACTTACCTGATTGAATTAACTGTATATATGTTTGATCATCTGATTCAAGAATAAACTGTGTTATGAATATTATTCAACTGAATATATCTGACTTGAAGTTGGTTCTTGTGGAACTGTTCAAATATTGGAAACTGTGATGCCAAGAAGATTACACTATCCGAAATAACTGGTTACAAACTGTCATCCATTAGAAAGTACATAAGTAATCTTAGAACGATTACAAACGTCATCCATAGAAAATGGGAAATCCTAAGATTAAGATCATATCACTGATGTCAACCATACAAATCGCTTAAGACATCCAGTATCAGGAACGTCATCATCGATAGAGGTGCAAGTATTCCATGGGAAGATTACAAGCGTCATCAGGCAGAAGATTATCAAGAATTCACAGATATACTATAGTCACTGTCCTGGTTTACAGAAATCACAGATCGGTCATATAATACAAATAATGAACTGACTCTATTAAATATAAAGATAACAGTAGTGAGATAGTAACAATTCTATGATACAACGAGGGAGTAGCAGCAAAGTGAGAGATACAAGAGGAAAGAGCGAGAATCCGAATCCAGTTGGTAGCGGCGTCTCCGGGGTTAAAGGAAGAAAATAGGCAAACGCCAAACTTAAATATTTTCCTATTTTTAACGAAAAATAGGTGGTGGCAGCATTGAATATTAGTGGTTAAAGTGACTTGACTTGAAATATTTGACTGAGAGTACACCGTACGCTTTTAAAACCGCTACAATACAATACACAATCTAATTGATGAAAACAATACATAATCTGCTTATCTGGCAAGAACTAAGTAAACTGCACAAATGAATAAAGTGTGGTGATATAGTGGGTATGTACCTACATTGAATATTTCTACATGTCATGAAGTTTGGATAAGGACTGTCATTTTAAGATAATATAGGTATAATTTTCTTGCAATCCACATCAGAATTGATGGAAACCTACAAATGTTGTAACTCGCATGTTTCATAATTGTATATTCCCATGCAAGTTACAACAATTGTGGAGTGTGTATACCAAAAGTATACTGGACTCCCAAAATGCATAAATCACCATACAAAGCTAGATTCATAGCTGGTTCTAGAAGCTGCATCACCAAGCTTCTTTCAACCCTGTTGACGAGGGCCCTTCAGGAGGTAAACGCATTTTGGGAAAGGTATTGCGTCACTATTTCTAAGAACTCTGGCGTTGAGTGTATGTGGATATTTAAAAACTCAAAATGTCTTACGGAAGAACTTGATGCTAAATGTCACATACCGTATAGACATGTATCTACATGGGATTTCTCGACTCTCTATACCACAATCCCTCATCAGGACCTCATTGACCGTCTAAGTTCATTAATATTATCTGTGTTCAAGAAAACTGATCGTAGATATATTAATGTTGGAAGCCATAAAGCATTCTTTAGCTCTACTACATACAAGAGATATCATTCATGGGATGTTTCTTTGTTTATAGAGTTGCTTGAATTTCTCATTAAAAATATCTATGTGAAATTTGGCAACACAATATATCAGCAGCATATAGGTATTCCAATGGGTACTAATTGTGCACCCCTGTTGGCCGACCTGTATCTGTTCTCTTATGAATATGACTATATGCAGGCGCTTTCAAAAACCGATCCATTCAAAGCCCGTTCCTTCTCATCCACCAAACGCTATATAGACGATCTTCTCGCTGTGGATAATCGCTATATAAATGACGCAGTGAAGGATATATATCCACCTTCACTGGATTTGAAGGAAACTACAGATAACCCTACAGGCACCATATTTAGACCTATATCTCTATAAAAATGAAGCGGCCTTCTCTCTCGTCGACTGTATGACAAAAGAGATGATTACAATTTCGACATCGTAAACTATCCCTTTCTGGACAGTAATATTCCAGTGGGGCCTGCATATGGCATGTACATATCACGCCTAGTAGCATTTGCTAGATCCTGTGTTAAATTTTACGTCACAAAACATTGTTGCAGAAACTTATAAAACAGGGCTACACCACCAAGCGCCGCCACTCAAAGTTTCTCACATTTGGCGATACATATCTCATTCTAATTCCGCTTAACCCGGGGCTAGGGGCCGTATGAACCCATGTTCATCAAGATCCTCATGCTACTCATATGAACAGCCACAATCAAAGCGTGACTGAGATACATCATTCTTTAGATGACGACTTGACAACAAATATTATGGGTTAAGAATACTGATCAGCGATACGGATTTAATATTTTTGGAACATCATGATGTCTTGCCGGCATCATTGAAAACTGTTGACCGCTTCTCTCTTGCAGGGAACAAGCCTATGTTTATGTATACTATGATTGTCTTTTTTGAATTTGGTGCTAATACTGTTATATGGAATACGGAATAGGTCTTTGGATTATGGACGCGGATATTCTCTAATGGACGACGGCTGAATTATGAATGACGGACTAGACGCTTGTAATTATAACACCTGAATCACACCATTTGTAGATCGCTGTCAGGTTATCCCTTAACATTTAACAATTTCTGAAAATGACGGCATTTTGATATCCGTCCAAACTGACTGACATAATTTACTGGCTTACGTACATGTGTATTCATCAATGCGTATTGGCTAAGATCACATTATGCCTATTGTATACATACTGTGCATATGAAGCTGTTTGTAACTTTGTTCAACACTTAAGATGCTAGAACTAATAGCGAAATGTACCGAATAAAATTGTGATTCCTACTCGGAGTTGCTTTTCTTCTCTAAGTAACATGGTGTGTTCTGGTGCATTTTGACAGAATATTTAGACTCTGAAGATGATTTATTTATTTAAATAATATTTCGACATGTAATGTATGTATTACATGATATGTAATGATATGCCCCAAAATGAACTGAATTTTTCGTGTCATCTGTCTGTCTGTCTCTCTGTCTGCCCATCTTCCTTGTCATACCACATATGCAGCTGGTGATGGATCAGAAGCCTAATTAATGAAATTGACTGACCTTCACCTGTTTTATCGAGGTCAAATTTAGCATTAGCAATAATTTTTAAAGAAGTGAACATGAGCTCTCCAAATTCATCATACTTGTGCAATTGGTGACTGACTAGAAGCCTATCCCAGTTGACTGAACCTATCTTCCCAAGGTTAAATACTTTATATTATGATATAACATGAAATATAGCTAGGCATTCTAAATTGATACCGCATATGCAACTGATGATGGACCTGAAGTCAATGAATATGACCGACATTGACCTATTTTCTCAAGGTCAAAACTATGTTAAGTCACATGTTAAATGCCAACATACACTCCAAATCTATTTGTTGTGGTTGTGGTTGTCTTCCAGAACAATCTAGCGAATTTTGCATGTGTTCCAACAGCCTCATGCTTCAACAGTAACTTAAACCATGCTCTGACATACTGCATCACTGTCGAAATATGGGTACCGTGACAGAGTGATAGGTCACACAGTCAGTGAAGGTTCCTGATTTACATTGAATGTCGTTATTGCCTAAGTAGTATTATCAGCATTTTACAACAACAACAATTCGCTGACTTACAGTGAAAAATTATAGTGAAAGGTATTTATTTTTTGTTGTTTGGCATTTTTATTTGCTGGCATTGTTTCAGATAGAATACAACAGCATAATTCCTACAACCAGGAATAAAAAGGGGTCTAAAGTCTTTATGTTCAAACTTCCATAGGAAATAAAAAAGTGGCAATTTGACATTTTATTTTTATTCGATTTTTTAATATCGGTGGGCCCATGAAATGCAAAATAAAGTTGGTGTTGCCTCACACTGGGTTTTGCCCATTGGTGAAGAATATCCCTTCTCAGAGGCACTTCTACCAGGGATGATTCCTGATTGCTCATCCTCTAGGGGTATGTGCCCCACCCTCTGTCTCATCCTAAAAACAATTGCCACCCCCAATAGGGGTTGTGCCCAAATTGGGGAGATCTAAAGCCCTGTGAGTACCAAATTATGTGTTACAAAATTATCTGGGGAAATGCTCTTCGCCCGTGTTTCACATTGTAAAATGTTAAGGCAATAAAGTAGTCCTCATTTTCGCGCCCGTAAAAGTGCGGATTTCGGTCTGTCAGATATTCACTTCCAGACACAATTACCCCTGTAGTGTTGCACACGCGCGATCAACCAGCAATTGTTATATGCCCGTTTGGAGGAATGGTTATGTCCAACAGGATGGTACTATAGATATCGGTTAGTAAAAAGTCTTGCTGTCAAGATCGGCGACCTGCCTTATTTTGAAATTATGGACGGGCCACTTTGTGCGAAAGTGGCAAGTGTGGAATGCACCCTGCACCTGATAGACAATTGAGCCGCTGGTGGAGGCAGTGCTGGCTGGCTAACACTGAGACATGCCTGATATGCTTGGATGATATAATCATATTTGGGGGGACTTTTCATGAGATGCTCGGAAACATGGAAATGGTGGTCCAAACTGCAGCTCCATGGTCTGAAGTTGAAGCCATCTAATTGTGTCATCGCGGTCAGAAATGTAGCTTACCTGTAGGACACCTGGTGTCTGGTGATGGAATCGAGATCAAACTCACGAAGGTTGTGGCGATGCAACAATGGCCAGTCCCCATCTCGCAGACAGAAGTTGAAGTTTCATGGAACTATGCAGCTATTTCAGAAGGTTTGTCCAGGAAATGCGACTATAGCCATACCCAATACATCAGCTCACACACAAGGATCGACGAATGCCAGGGAGCATTCAAGACATTAAAGCAGATGACAACCTCTCTGATCTTAGCGATGCCGGATCTCTAATGGACGACGGCTGGATTATGAATGACGGACTAGACGCTTGTAATTCAAAAATTCATTCATCTGTGAAGTCATGTGACGCAGTCAGTATGTCGGCACCTCTTCCCACTTCCCTTATATGTGTTGTAATTGACGCCAGTGCATTGGGAACCGGAGTCGTACTGTCGCAGAACACAGGCGGACAAGAGAAAGTGATAGACTGCAGCAACAAAGTCCTAACCAAGGCAGAAAAGGCATACTGCAGATTGCTGTGGACCTTATGGGACCGCT
>JAVTVY010037376.1:0-16279 GCA_036873755.1 Hanleya hanleyi
GGATTGCTCCATATAGAGCTATAGAGCTGTGATTCATTGTTTGTAATTCCGACTTGTTGTCTATCTTTCAGGCCTAGACTATGACTTTGCTCACTTCTCTGGTATTTTTGCCACGAGTGTAGCTCTCTTCTTGATATATGCTGCATATATGCGGAATATCCCTAAAGTTTACCCCAAGGCCATATTGCCAGGGATCATCTCTGGTGCCATGTGAGGAGTAGCGACAGCATGTTGGTTTGTTGCCAACAAAGTCTTATCTGAACCAGTCTCATTTCCAATTGTCACAACACGACCAGGGATTGTGGCATCCCTCTGGGGAGTGATTGTCTTCAAGGAAGTTAGGGTATGTGTGTGTATAAACTACAACTGTGTGGATAATAAAGTTAACGAACAACTCCAGGATGAGACAACTATGCGTGTCTGCAGTCAATGCAAGCTTGCTAGACACCCGTTCTCTTAATTGAAGAAGGTACCAGAGCTCATCATTCAACACTATTTCAGTCATACATGTATCACAACATTTGGTTCCTATTCCTTTTCACACCCGGAAACCACATGGGTAGGATCCTATTTTCTCGTATCCAAGGGGAACAATGATTAGAACCGCTATGATTGGCTGGATGGGTGATTCTTCACAAGCCAATGAAAATTGGGATTTCAATTCGAATTGACCAATCAAATGCTTTATAACTGAAGATGTCCCTTGATGCACTGGAGTTTAGGCCATTGTCACTTGTTCGGTTGTTTAGCATGACTAGCCCTCATCTATATTTTGAGGGCAAATAATTAAATTAGATGAGGGATTTACATTTTTATGAGTAAAACTCATTTTCTTCTTACTCCGATACTCGTATACAATTGGTTTGCAATTTAATAATTAATAATAAATAATTATAGCATATAGCATGTGTATTTAAAAATGACCTTATATAAAAACCCATTGGTCAGATGGTTCAACATCTCATATGATTGGCTGGTTGTCCCTTCAATCTTTTCTTAATAACCAATGAAAATGTCTGGAATGCTTTTGAGAAAAATTGATTTTTGATTGGCTGATTGCTCCTCCAATTTTTTCTTAATCACCAATGAAAATGTCTGCAATGCTTTTGGAAAAATTTGATTTTTGATTGGGTGGTTGTTCCTCTAAGTTTTTGTTAATAACCAATGAAAATGTCTGGAATGCTTTTGAGAAATTTCGATTTGACCAATCCAGGGTTTAACAAGTCACACAATGCACTGAGTACATGTACCCTTCAGGGTATTGACATAAGACAACATGAATTTCCAAGATGAGGGTGGAATTAGACTTTCTCCCTCCCCAACAGCATGATATTTTAGTTGGACAGCACTATGAAATGACAGCATACATCTGCTCTGTTACAAGTAGGTTTCCACACCCATCCCCCTTCCCAACCCAAATCTTGTCATGATATAGCTGAAAAACTGTTGAAAAATGACACTAAAGGTTCCAAAGGTTGTTGTGAGAGGTTATGTTTGATATTTAATAGCGGTTTACTTAAGAATGGTCGAAGTTTATAAAAAAAGAACTTGAAACCCTGCATTTCTACGACTGCGAGGCCGTGACCTGCTGGCCCATGACGTCAGAGTCTGATTACGATCGTTCGTAGCCAGCAATCATAGCTGATGATCTAGGTGACATTTTCATTGTAATGCTAGATACATCACAAAGCTTTAATTGACGTCATCCTGATGTCGTCATAGTCAATTGTTGCACCACAATAGGACATCTGAAACAACTGACTAGTCAATATTATACGTCGACGTGATCATAATCAGACTCTGACATCACGGGTCAAAGGTTACGGCTTTTTACATGTGTTTTATTGTGTTAAAAAAAATATTTGATGTCGTTATTCGCAGAAAAAATATCAACTTGTTTTTTACACAGCTTCTCTGTATGTTTTCATGCAAAGTATAATAATAATAATAATAATAATAATAAACTTTATTTTTAGTCGATGACCTGTTTGGCCAAGAAGGCCGATCTTCCACAGGGTCGACTGCATATATACAAGACATAATGGACAAAGACAAACATAAAAACATACATGAAATAATGATAGTAATACGAATGACAAATCCGTGCAAGAATGTGACTAATTGAATACTGAGTAGTTTTAACACATTATAAAATAAGCATGTAGCAGATTAAATATTTGATACCAGATATTCATAATACTTTGATTTAAAACTCTTAAGCGAGGGGGCGCTTCGTATTTCAACGGATAGTCCGTTCCATAAAACAGCTCCGGAGTACGACAAACTTTTCTTAAATAATTCAGTTCTCGCCCTCGGCAGACAAACATTGTTTTTTGTCGTTGAGCGTAAAATACGGACAGTAAAATTTCCGAATAGGCTAAAAAGATCAGACAAATAACTAGGACAAAATTTGTTAAAAATAGATACATTTGTATCCCCGTGTGATATTTCAGTCGATCCTTCAATGGAAGCCATCTTAATTTCTTAAAAATTGGGGCAGTGTGATCATAACGATCAGCACCTTGTACCAGTCTCACTGCTTGTTTTTGTAGCCTGTATAGTTTTAGTAGATTGGTATGGTCACAATTTCCCCAAACAATACAACAATAGTCAAAAGTAGGTAAAATATAACTGTTATAAAAAGCTTTTCGGGCACACAAAGGCAATAAGTGGCGAATACGCCTGAATAGCGCCAACTTTTTAGATAATTTTCCACAAATATAATCAACGTGTGTGGTCCACGAAAAGTTACAGTTTAGATACACTCCTAAAAGCTTTTCGTTTTCAGTTTTGGCCAAGGGTTCGTTATTGTAAGTTAGATCAATATTACTTTTGGGCAAGTAGGCTCGTTTTTGGTGAGACGTGAATAGCATTACTTTTGTTTTCTTAGCGTTAACTAACATTCTGTTAGCTCTACACCAATTTGAGAGCTTTTGGAGGTCTATAGACAATCTATTTTCAAGTTCACCAATGCTATTACCTGATGTGTAGAGCGTGGAATCATCAGCATACATATCGATGTTATTATCTAAGTACAACGGCAAATCATTAATGAAAATGAGAAAAAAACAAAGGTCCTAATATAGACCCCTGAGGTACTCCACAAGTCACCGAATGCGAATTGCTGTAAGCTCCACAGACCGTTACCATTTGTTTACGATTTTGCAAATATGAATCGAAAAAATTTAAAGTTCCTTTTGAACAACCATAATATTCAATTTTCTGAAGAAGGATTCTGTGGTCGACAAGGTCAAATGCCTTGCGCAGATCTATAAAGACTGCTCCGACTAGTTTGCCCTTGTCAACCATAGAGCGCCAATGATCTAAAAGTTTCAACAAAATACTTTGACACGAATGTCCAGGTCGAAAACCCGACTGTCCAGCAAACAACAAATCAAATTCGGTCAAGTATGAATAAAAGTGTTGATGAATGTGTCTCTCCAGTATCTTCGATACAATTGGCAGGACAGACACAGGCCTATAATTTTCAACCTTGGATTTTGATCCGGACTTGAAAATAGGTATTACCTTCGCTATCTTCCATGGAGACGGAAATGTACCTTGGTTTATACAAACATTCAATATTCTTGTCAGCGGCGGGGATATTTCATCCGCACTAATTTTCAAAAATTTCGGTTTCATACCGTCAATTCCAGAAGCTTTGGTAATATCTATACTTTCAAGAGATTTTTTAACTTCATTAACATTAAGGGGAGGAATTGAAAATTTAACCCCTTCAGGCAGGTGATCCTGTATGTGAGATTTCAGTTTTTCGTGACATTCTGTATATTCACTCGAAAAATCATCCGGAACTAAATTTGCAGCAATTTCTGTGAAAAATTCATTGAATTTCTCAGTCACATCCTCTGGTTGCGAGTAAAATTCACCTTCCTCTTCCAAATATACAGAGGTAGATATATTTTTCGAGGGTAATGTTTCCTTAAGATGAGTCCAAAATTGATTAGTTTTGCTATTTTGTTCAATTAAATTTACATAATAGTCCCTTTTTGATTTGCGCTGAAGGAAACGTGCTCGATTTCTCAAACCGTTGTATGTGTCACTGTTACTTTTTTGATCACACTCATCGCGAAGTCGGACTACGTTGTCAATTTCTTCCGACCACCATTTGGGACGTTTCGGATACTTAACCCTCTTTTCTTTAACTGGAGCATGATCATCTAGCACCTGGTTAAACAAATCAATCCAACCGGGTAGCATGTCATCGGGATCATCGAAACAGTCCAATACCGACCACGGTGCAGTGCTGAGATCGTGTTTAAACTTCAGTTCATCAAAGTTCTTTGTGCATCTAAACTTAATCGAATCATGAGTGACCTTCCCTTTTCTCGGTATGTGTTTGTAATTTGCAAATATAAGTTTGTGGTCACTGATGTTATAGTCAAGAACTTTAGAACAATAAACTTTGTCCGGGTGAGAGGCAAAAATATGATCAATTATTGTCGCCGTTTCTTCCGTAATACGAGTAGGAGAGTCAACAAACTGTGTCAAACCATAGCTCGACATAAAGTGGAGCCAATTTCTATTATTTCTACCCGTAACATCATAGTTAAAATCAGGGGGTATTTGGTAGAATCTTTAAACGCTATATATTCACTCACTCCACAACCCAAATTGTCAAGGCCATGTAGGCCTACAGGTACATTTTCTAAAAATATAAACAAGAATTTGAGAGAATCTGAAATTTACATTATAAATATTTGTGCGAGTCTCCACTAGAGAGAGAGAACAGAGAGAAGTAATCTGTGCACTGACCCGTGACTTCAGCTGTGGTTCATATAAATTCTCTTTGTCCTATCTATTAACCCAGGACAATATTTTGAAAGGAGCATAGCTGGCATATGGCATATATCAAATTAGGCTGTCTATCACCAGTTCAAAATGTTGTCCTGGGTTAACAGATAGCACACATTGAATTTATACAAACCACAGCTGAAGTAACAGATCAGTGCACAGCCAGGCTCTTCTTTGTTCTCTCTCTAGAGACGCGTGTAGCGGAGACCCGCGCTAATACTTATAGTGCAAATTTTGGATTAGAATCTGGACATGAAGATTTACAAACCTGCACTGTATCATCTGTCAGCATTTCACATTCCTCCATTATCAGTGTGGTCAAGGTCTTGAAATGACTATCAGCATGATCAGGGGTGAATAACTCTGGCTCCATCAACTGATTACATTGTGTCAGTTCTAAGAGATGAACCTCGCTACATCTGGAGAATGAAAATGTGGTGAGCTTTAGGTAAATTTTTAAAATATACCAATGCTGCACACGTAAATTCATGCTTGCACATACAGCCAAATATAAAGCCTATAGAGAGCGCGGATGTGGAATTCCATTTCTACTTGCCCCACAGCCAATTTCACTTGATTGGTTGTTTAGCACAACTTAGATTTTTTAAATACACATCCTAGATGCTATAATTATTTATTATTATTATTAAATTGCAAATCAATTGTATATGAATATGAAGAAAATGATTAAGTTTTACTCATGAAAATGTGAATCCCTCATCTATTTTAATTATTTGCCCTGAAACAATAGAAGAGGGCTGGTCGTGCTAAACAACCAATCAAGTGACAATGACCTTATTGAAAGAATGACTCCAATAGATTGATAGACAATTCAACTGCAGAAAAAGGGGGACTACTCTAGTCCCACAGATCCCCTAGGGAAGACAAATCTGTAACTCCTCTTGTGAGTAGGCAACTCACAATTTACATTAAGAATACGTAAAATTTTATTGAAAATGTGATCTTGACCTTGTGACCACAAACTTAATAGCTCGAAAGCTATTCCCCAATTACTTGCAATGAGTTTGCGGTATACTTGAAATTTGATCATAATCCACAACCCTGGAGTTGCATGTATGACAGTTACAACACAATTTTCCACTTTTTCCCACATTTTCTCACTTAGGTGACCTTGACCTTTATCTGACCATTTGACCTCAAAATAATAGAGTTATTCTCTGCCCCCATGTACAAGGTAGACCAAAGTTTTGAGTGAGTGAGTGAATAGAATTTAACGGCGCTTTCAACAATATCTTAGCTACATGTATATCACGACGAACCAACTAAGCACCATCCAGCCCAGTTGTGTTCCTGCTACTTCAAAGCCAAAGTTTTGAACCAATTCAGGACATGGAACAATTGATTTTTCCTTTTAACAGTTTCTCTGGTTGTAGTGAACTTGACCGTTGACATTTTGACCTGAACATAAAATAAGGTTCTTCTTTGATGAAAAATTAATAGACGGAGAGCTATTCCCCCATTATATCTTCAGTTAAAATTTGGATTGAATTGAATCAATAATTTTCATGTTAACGAGGCAATGTGATGGACATACACACACACACACAAACGTAGATTCTATATCCCCTGGCCAGGGTTCGGTGGGGGATTAAAAACAAATTTTTAAAACTAATTTCTCTCACAAAGTTTTGCCAAAAATAATGTTGAATATTGAGTCAAAGGGTTGTTTGATGTCTTGTTTTACTGGCAGGAAATATTATTTTTGAAGATCTACTAATCAAATCTTCAAGAAGGGCTGCTGGATTCGGTTTGTAAGAAACGATGGATACATGTACATAATTGGTCTTTGTGAAATATATATACAGTTTAATTTTATTCAGCCTTCGACATTAAACTTATAAGCTTATAGACCTGCATAAACGGATATGATGAAGATGGACATACATACATGTGTATCTGTACCTTGGTACACATATAGTACTTACTTTTGTAACACTTTGAGAAGTCCTTCCTCTGTGACTTCTGTACATTTTGGAAGATGAAGTTCTCTCTGGTGAGGTGGACAAAGTGCTTCCAGGCATTCATCTGTTAATCGGTCAGGGTAATACTTCACCAGCCGTGAGAGAACTCTGTCAGAAACAGAGCTGTAAGCGTGCGTATTGAGTGCACCAATCAGCGAGTCTCTCCCATCATTGTTGATGACATCTCTGAGGTCCAGAA
Source organism: Hanleya hanleyi (assembly GCA_036873755.1). NCBI lineage: Eukaryota > Metazoa > Mollusca > Polyplacophora > Lepidopleurida > Hanleyidae > Hanleya > Hanleya hanleyi. The sequence continues at coordinate 6,994 of JAVTVY010037376.1, forward strand.
GAGACTGTGCACAGATGATCTCAGCGATATCCGACAAGGACGGAACTGCAGCCATTATTCAGCTGGAGCAACAACAGGTGCAGTGTTCTAAATGATGTGGCTCCAGCACGTCAAGCTGGACATATTTGAGGAACACCTGGAATGATAGTTAACCCGATTAATGGTGAGAAACAAATGAAAGAGAGTACATTAAACAAGCGTTCACACAAGTCCTAGCTAGGATACACTCACAAGCATGATTATGATTAAATAATGCAGAGCTGGGTACATGTACGATACAATGTAGTATAGCCTAGGTTTGCATAGGGACTCGGAGAATATTAGAGCTTGTACACCAGCCAGCCACCAAATCCGGTCAATCAGCTGTGCCCATTCATCAGGACCCTGCCCATCAAAATGTCCAACAGAGTTTGAATTCTCCTAATGTATTTGGCATTTTAGGGAATTACTGTCCTGGGCTTAACTCAAGGAGAGAGAGTTAAAATCTGGACGGCTGCATGTAGATCAGGTGAATCAGAGTCAAATTTCATCAAATTGATGCATGTGCAGTCTATTCAGGGAACATGGCTTTAAAATGTGAACGAATGTCAGGCTGCCATAAACAATGGCAAATGACAATAACAAATAATACCACAAATATTACTGACAGGGGCAGTGGTGGGTAGGTGTTGGTTAATTTTTAGCCCAAGCTTCCACTTTCATCAGAAATTATCTGTTGTGTCACTGACCAAAGAGTTAGAGGAAGCTCGGACTAGGCATTTTATAAGCTTTTAGTTTCTTGCCATCTTCTAATACTTTGACGTCATGGGCAGGAAGCTTTGATACCTTCTTGCTGAGAGCTTCTAAATGAGACAAAGATATGCCAAGTTGAGCTGTTGAGGTTGCAAGAATGTCACTGTCCGTAGAGTACACATGGTACAGTCTCCTTTCAGACTGAATCTTTATCATGTACACTCACTATCAGACGTATCAGTTTGACTTTCTGACCATACTTTATATAGAGAATGTGTGCTGCTTTGGTCTTGGTGCTCAAGGCCAAAAGTTGATGTGCATTTCTTCAGTGAGTTGATTCATATTTCAATAATGTTTTCATAATTGAAGATGGAGACAGAGTTTTGGAGACAGTGTGTTTGAAGAACTGGGGAGATGATATTCACAATTTTAGCTTAGAGGCATGCATTCATCCCTCATAACAATGGCAACTTTTAGTACTCTTTGTAATAAACACAAACAAAGTTTTGTCTATAGAGATGAGAAATATATATTTATAGATTTTGTTTCACATTCTGCTTCCTAAATTCAATATCAGAAGTATTCAACTCATAGCTGAAATTGGGGTAACCGGCAAAAATATTACAACATTTCGGGGGGATCAATATTTACAGCAGAAAAAATAAAAAATAAAAAAATAAATCGAAAAAAAAAAAGACATAAAAGAAGGCAGAGACAGATTAAAAAAAAAAAAAAAAAAAAAAATAGAGTAAAGCGATAAACCTAGATCTGTATTGAATGCAGAATTTGCTTTGCCATAAGCATGAGGGGCATCCAGCTTGCTCATTTCATCATCCCAATTATGTCATGGTTCGTCTATCAAATCCGAGCCATGATGGATAGCTTTGTACTCCGCAACGAATATCATCGGAAATATTCGTGAGGACCTCTCTGAACATGCACATACTTGAATGAATTAAGTGCCAGGCAATGTCTCCATCCGGTTGCTTTGAAGTCAGATGAAATAGGCTATCCGAGTGGTTTTTTATTCAAGATACGCCCTCGTGTTGTTTCCTCTCGGACTCCAAAGAGTTTGTCCTTCAGCTTCTCCGTTACATCAACTAAGCAAAGCTTCCATTTAATTATACCGAGATTCCGCAAAGGTAGCATATTGCCCCAAAACGCCATCCGTTCATTGGTTGATATTTTAAATGGACAGTTCCAGTAATAACTGTACAAATCCTAATCTGCCTACAGTGCCTGGTACAGTGATAGGAGTACACAGAACTGCATTATGGAGGATGACTCAGTCACACTCTGAAAAGTTTACCAAGAAGAAGAAAACATGGTGACATGATCGTCAATGAATCTTTCGATTGAAATGATATATACATGTATTTAATATTTAAATTATTTCTACTTCCGAACACCCTCATTTTCTTGACGGGAAATAATAATAATAAAAAAATAAAATAAAATAAAATGTTGTGAGAAACAAGCAACAAAACAGGTAAAACAAATATAGAGTTCACATATGCGAAAAATTCTTGTTTTATTACTCGGAAATACGATAGAACGCGTCTCCGGCCATCTGGCCATCATGAGCCATCTCCGTCTGACTGTCCTCCGCCTCTGGGCCGAAATAGCGTCTGGGCATTGACAGTACTTAAGTTAACTAGAATTGTGGTAATGTTTTGTTGGGTTAAATATTAGGGAGAGGGAATCATCTAGGGATGGGGTTATTAGTATTTTATTTTTTTTCTATTTTTCTGTATTAAATTTGATTGTTAGCCTCTCGGGGCGCTGTGATCAGCAAATAAAGATATTCTATTTTTTCTATTCTATTCTGTAGCTTCCGAGGCCTTGGCGGCCCCTGGACCCTCTGATACTAGTGCCCCCCAAGCTTCCGCTGTGCCTGGCTCTGCATACAGTCACAAAATATAACTAATCAATGCATGCCAACAAATATGCTCGAGAATAACGGAGAATTTCTTGAGACCACGTGATGAACTTGTCCCACAGACTCGCTACTGAGGCTTACGCCGATTAGTATTCAGATTCCAGATCACCTTGATTTTGAAATAAATACGGTACCAAACAGCAGTTTAATTTTCCAACTAAACTGCTAAGACCTAAGTACTGACGTAATTTTTTAGTCCTGCTACGTAGCCTTTCGTGTTTTGATCCGTCTATCAACTCATAAACGATAAACAAATCTCAACATTTTCCCTCATGTTTTCCGTTTTCCAGCCCCAGGAATTTCTCGCGACAGATCGTACAACCATACCAGAATACAAACTATAAGCAGAAACGGAACAGGATTAGTATAGTAACATAAGTACTATACAGTGGCACCAGTCTACTATTAATTCCGTTACTTGTTATGTATTAGCGTTAAAAATCGGCAAAAATCCAGAAAATTCACAATGCATAAATCCACCTGGCATGTCAATATTTACCTTGTGGGACATTACCAGTGGAAGTCTTGACAGATGTTGACCATGGAAATTTCAAATTGCCGCCACTGACAGCTGATTGGTGCTACAGAATGTCATTCAATTTGTAAACAGGGAGCCTTCTCACCCTTCACTGATCATGTCTCCATCCACCATGCTTTTCCCAAATGGCCCAAATCAACACCAGGAAGTACAGTTTGAAGCCTTATCTGCAAGTTGAAATATCAGATGTATCAGAAATGCTGAAAAATCGCAGCTCATAAAATCCATAAAGATCTGCTCTCAAATTTCTAAACAATGTAGGTCGTGGCTACTGACCCGGAAGTGATTAATTGTAGTCTGATGCCTGTCAGGAATGGAACCATTGCTAAAACAAGGAATGCTCTCATCTGAACAAACCATACCCATCCCCAAACTATCTTGAGAAGGCACAGATAAAACTATTCAATTCAATTCAATTCTTTATTGGCACTAACACAATTCACATTGGTTATGGCCGAGCAACCATATCAAACACACAATAGTTCAGTGTACTACAAGAAATAGTAATACAAAGTGAAAACATGAGTAACAAGATACCTAACAGCCAGTGCTATTACCTGAAAGGACTTCTCCTGTTAAAACTCTCAGAAATAAATTTTGCGAAGAGTTTGGTGGTCTTAAATGTGTCACATTGTAGAAGCTTAGTGAATACCTTTTGGATATGATACATAGAGTTCGGAACATCGATGGATAAATCCTGGAATAGGGAATGTCTGAGATCTGCATTGTTGGAGCAGCACATTACAAAATGAATTTCATCTCCAACAGAGCCCACACAGTACTGGCAAGTACGCAATTCTCTGCACAGATATAGATTTTACAGCCTATATACCAAGGGTACCCCCTTTATATTTCCCCTCGATTTGCCCCATATGCCTTAAGACTGAGGTACAAGTAAAAAGTACAATATCTCACTAACCTGTACATATTTTTCCATCTGGTAAAAAGCACCAAGTCGACAATCCTTCTGCCTATAAAAAGAAGTATAAAGCATTAACTAGATATGTTAAACACTATTTTTAATTAATTTTTTATTATTTTAATTCATTTTTTATGAAATTATTCAAATTAAAATTTAAAAATAAAGAAAACTTAAATTCAAAATGTGTCAAAACATAATTTGTTTACAAGCTGCTCATTTAGGCTACATTTGGTAAAAATTTCCTTCATGGCAGTGGTTAACTTCTCCATGTAATCAGTGGGTCATCCCAGTAATCTATCAAATGGGATTAAAATTTGATGTTGATACAAAGATCAAAGACATGTTTAATCCTGTAATAAGTGACAGCAATATACACAAATGTGTACACAGCACATACCAAAATATAACACAGAGGTGTTTATGGTATACACAACTCCCATATAGAGAATATATGTCAGTTCAATTGGATGGATCTACATCTCATCAAGATCTTGCTGGCAGTAATTAGAAAGATGCACATATTACTTGTAAACAGTTATTATTACTGAGAAAACTCCTAAATAACATTGAGGATATATATTCTGTGTCAGATTTCAAGTCCATGAATGCAATGTCTGCAAACAGGCAACACTTGTCAAAACACAACATAGAAGAAAAAAAGGAATAAAATTTAATGACACCATATCTGATGGTCATTTGCTGATATGTGCTACATTAACAACCATGAAAGACGCCAGCTGAAAGTTGCCTCATTTAAACTGTTAACTGTTTGGTGAAACATTAAAGTGGCAACTTAACAGAGAGCAAGGCCTATCTTCCAACAGAGTTGGAGACCATGAGTCACACTGTGCGAAATTCTCAGAGAACCTATTTGATGTGTGTGTGTGGGGTGGGTGGGGGATAGGGCGCTTGCTAATATTCGGTGCCTGTAATCCATGTTCCTTGCTACCCACAAGATCTCTGAGATGAATATGAAAGAAAATTACAAAATTATAATCCTGGAGATAGTGGAAATGGAATGAAGATAAAGTATTTGCTATGATGCAAATGTGACTGACAATAGACACACAAAAATGTGAAACCATCAACAGTCAGATTAATTGTTCACTCAGTTAATCAGATTTTATTTGTCTCATTAAAGTTACAAATGCAAAAGGCATTTTGGAAATTCTTTGTGTGTGGAACAAACATCTGAGTTTTTACAGGTGATATGATTATTATTAATTTCATGTGATTTTAGACTGATATAAAGTGAATTTATGCATAATTGATTGAAGCATTGAACATCTGAACTGAGGTCTAGATTTTGGAAAAAGCATGTAATTGTATCTATGTGAATTTCCTTTCTTCCATTTACATTTTATTGTTTCTTGAAAGTTAATATGCTCATAATTACCAGCTGTGTTAAGTGAACCTCGTCATATTTGGCATTGACTATTTGGCCCTAGTACTGACAAATCACAAATTTTTTGCCTATATTTGCTCCAAAAGGTCTCAATTTTGTCGCAGAAATGGCATAACAATACAAGAGATGTTACCCAGCATTATCAGTATGATGTTTATTTCAACCAAAGTTAGCAAGAAAAAAAATAATTTTAATAATTAAAAAATTGATTAAAATTAATTAAAACTTTTATTTTATTTTATTAATAATTTAATAACATAAATTTGAAAACAAACGTCATATTTGTACGTCGTTCATGAGTCAGCCTGGAAAAAATTGGGGTGATCAAGTCAAAACTGTAGCCGCAGTGACGATTTAAAGTTCTCTGGTCAAATGTGAAAATGTGAGGTGTCAAGAATGGAACCATTGTTAAAATAAGGAATGCTCTCATCTGAACAAACCATACCCATCCCCAAACTATCTTGAGAAGGCACAGATAAAACTATGCACAGATATAGATTTTACAGCCTATATACCAAGGGTACCCCCTTTATATTTCCCCTCGATTTGCCCCATATGCCTTAAGACTGAGGTACAAGTAAAAAGTACAATATCTCACTAACCTGTACATATTTTTCCATCTGGTAAAAAGCACCAAGTCGACAATCCTTCTGCCTATAAAAAAAAGTATAAAGCATTAACTAGATATGTTAAACACTATTTTTAATTATTTTTTTATTATTTTAATTCATTTTTTATGAAATTATTCAAATTAAAATTTAAAAATAAAGAAAACTTAAATTCAAAATGTGTCAAAACATAATTTGTTTACAAGCTGCTCAATTAGACTACATTTGGTAAAAATTTCCTTCATGGCAGTGGTTAACTTCTCCATGTAATCAGTGGATCATCCCAGTAATCTATCAAATGGGATTAAAATTTGATGTTGATACAAAGATCAAAGACATGTTTAATCCTGTAATAAGTGACAGCAATATACACAAATGTGTACACAACACATACCAAAATATAACACAGAGGTGTTTATGGTATACACAACTCCATATAGAGAATATATGTCAGTTCAATTGGATGGATCTACATCTCATCAAGATCTTGCTGGCAGTAATTAGAAAGATGCACATATTACTTGTAAACAGTTATAATTACTGAGAAAACTCCTAAATAACATTGAGGAATATATTCTGTGTCAGATTTCAAGTCCATGAATGCAATGTCTGCAACAAGGCAACACTTGTCAAAACACAACATAGAAGAAAAAAAGGAATAAAATTTAATGACACCATATCTGATGGTCATTTGCTGATATGTGCTACATTAACAACCATGAAAGATGAGGACAGCTGAAAGTTGCCTCATTTAAACTGTTAACTGTTTGGTGAAACATTAAAGTGGCAACTTAACAGAGAGCAAGGCCTATCTTCCAACAGAGTTGGAGGCCATACCTCTGAGTCACACTGTGCGAAATTCTCAGAGAACCTATTTGATGTGTGTGTGTGGGATGGGTGGGGGGAGGCGGCTTGCTAATATTCGGTGCCTGTAATCCATGTTCCTTGCTACCCACAAGATCTCTGATATGAATATGAAAGAAAATTACTAAATTATAATCCTGGAGATAGTGGAACTGGAATGAAGATAAAGTATTTGCTATGATGCAAATGTGACTGACAATAGACACACACAAATGTGAAACCATCAACAGTCAGATTAATTGTTCACTCAGTTAATCAGATTTTATTTGTCTCATTAAAGTTACAAATGCAAAAGGCATTTTGGAAATTCTTTGTGTGTGGAACAAACATCTGAGTTTTTACAGGTGATATGATTATTATTAATTTCATGTGGTTTTAGACTGATATAAAGTGAATTTATGCATAAATGATTGAAGCATTGAACATCTGAACTGAGGTCTAGATTTTGGAAAAAAGCATGTAATTGTATCTATGTAGATTTCCTTTCTTCCGTTTACATTTTATTGTATCTTGAAAGTTAATATGCTCATAATTACCAGCTGTGTTAAGTGAACCTCGTCATACTTGGCATTGACTATTTGGCCCTAGTACTGACAAATCACTCATTTTTTGCCTATATTTGCTCCAAAAGGTCTCAATTTTGTCGCAGAAATGGCATAACAATACAAGAGATGTTACTCAGCATTATCAGTATGATCTTTATTTCAACCACAGTTAGCAAGAAAAAAAATAATTTTAATAATTAAAAAATTGATTAAAATTAATTAAAAAATTTATTTTATTTTATTAATAATTTAATAACATAAATTTGAAACAACCCTCATATTTGTACGTTGTTCATGAGTCAGCCTGGAAAAAATTGGGGTGATCAAGTCAAAACTGTAGCCGCAGTGACGATTTAAAGTTCTCTGGTCAAATGTGAAAATGTGAGGTGACAGGCACCAGTCTACTATTAATTCCGTTACTTGTTATGTATTAGCGTTAAAAATCGACAAAAATCCAGAAAATTCACAATGCATAAATCCACCTGGCATGTCAATATTTACCTTGTGGGACATTACCAGTGGAAGTCTTGACAGATGTTGACCATGGAAATTTCAAATTGCCGCCACTGACAGCTGATTGGTGCTACAGAATGTCATTCAATTTGTAAACAGGGAGCCTTCTCACCCTTCACTGATCATGTCTCCATCCACCATGCTTTTCCCAAAATGGCCCAAATCAACACCAGGAAGTACAGTTTAAAGCCTTATCTGCAAGTTGAAATATCAGATGTATCAGAAATGCTGAAAAATCGCAGCTCATAAAATCCATAAAGATCTGCTCTCAAATTTCTAAACAATGTAGATCGTGGCTACTGACCCGGAAGTGATTAATTGTAGTCTGATGCCTGTCAGGAATGGAACCATTGTTGAAATAAGGAATGCTCTCATCTGAACAAACCATACCCATCCCCAAACTATCTTGAGATGGCACAGATAAAACTATGCACAGATATAGATTTTACAGCCTATATACCAAGGGTACCCCCTTTATATTTCCCCTCGATTTGCCCCATATGCCTTAAGACTGAGGTACAAGTAAAAAGTACAATATCTCACTAACCTGTACATATTTTTCCATCTGGTAAAAAGCACCAAGTCGACAATCCTTCTGCCTATAAAAAGAAGTATAAAGCATTAACTAGATATGTTAAACACTATTTTTAATTAATTTTTTATTATTTTAATTCATTTTTTATGAAATTATTCAAATTAAAATTTAAAAATAAAGAAAACTTAAATTCAAAATGTGTTAAAACATAATTTGTTTACAAGCTGCTCATTTAGGCTACATTTGGTAAAAATTTCCTTCATGGCAGTGGTTAACTTCTCCATGTAATCAGTGGGTCATCCCAGTAATCTATCAAATGGGATTAAAATTTGATGTTGATACAAAGATCAAAGACATGTTTAATCCTGTAATAAGTGACAGCAATATACACAAATGTGTACACAACACATACCAAAATATAACATAGAGGTGTTTATGGTATACACAACTCCATATAGAGAATATATGTCAGTTCAATTGGATGGATCTACATCTCATCAAGATCTTGCTGGCAGTAATTAGAAAGATGCACATATTACTTGTAAACAGTTATTATTACTGAGAAAACTCATAAATAACATTGAGGAATATATTCTGTGTCAGATTTCAAGTCCATAAATGCAATGTCTGCAAACAGGCAACACTTGTCAAAACACAACATAGAAGAAAAAAAGGAATAAAATTT
>JAVTVY010037377.1:0-16935 GCA_036873755.1 Hanleya hanleyi
ATCATAATAAACAGTATATGACCTTGAAAAAATAGGTCAAGGTCAGTCATCTTCAGTACACCTCTGGACCTTTGCCAGATGTATACATAGTATTACTTCGGAAAGCCTAGCTATATTTTTTCACGCTAGATCATAATAAACAGTATATGATCTTGAAAAAATAGGTCAAGGTCAGTCAACTGGGATAGGCTTCTAGTAAATCACCAGTTGCATAAGTAACATGAATTTGGAGACCCTAGCTTCAATCCTTCTAGTGAATCACCAGTTGTAGATATAATATGAATTTAGGCTTCTAGTGAATCACCAGTTGCAGATAAATGAATTTGGAGACCCTAGCTTTGAGGATAGCTGTCTCCTTAGAGGCAGTTTTTGCACCCCCGTGGCAATTTGTCGTCTGTATCAATAAATATACAAGATAACCATAACATATTTTATGAAAGCGTACATCATAGGGATTCCAACTATATGATTTGTATAACCGACGCTGCTACTGTGTAGAAAATATTCCAATTTAAACAAAGAGCCCAAGGGGCTTCAATATACGCCCGTATATCTGAATTACATTGGTCCAAATTTCAAGCTTGTTTAATAGCCTTGATTCCAATTGGTAGCTAGCAATCCAGCGAAAGGTCTACAATTTTGTGCTTCTGAGAATGTAACATATATCCCATCTAAACTTGAATGATAAACTAAAATGAGCTTAAATCTTGGGAACTAGTTAACCTTGGAGCAAGAAGCGAGAGCTCACATATCCCACACTGAAATCGACAATAGTTTTCCTGCAAATGGATTTCTTTCAGACGAGAGAATTTTTCATGAAGGAAGAAGAATGTGATGAAGTAAACCTTTGTTCTTGTGTTGATAAACAGGTATGAAGTTCATAAAGGATTCTCTCCCTGTTCAATTAGTAAATGTATGGTTTTTATTTCACAACAGTTTAACTAAATGTAGCCGTTTCAAACACGGGAGACAACTCCACAGGACAAATGCCATATACATGTAGGGAAGAGAACTCTAAATATTCCAACCTAACACATATAGTCATCTAAACTTGATTCAGTTTTGGGGGACTGTGACCTTGGCCTTTGACAAATTGATGTATGGCTCCTGTTCGCCATGCCACTAAGGTATTTGATACCATTCCATACCTTGAAACTAGAGATATCGCATGGACAACAAATGGTAATGGATGAATGGACAGAACGCAACATCGCATTACATGACCTCGTCTTCAACAGGCATATGAAAATCTGACTTTATGATTTCCTGATTTTGGGGTCACGGTGACCTTGACCTTTGACCTTGCCCTAAATTTTGGTACACGACACATTGTCTTCCGTCAATGTATCAATGGACACAAAAAAAATCATGAGTTTTATGAATTTCATGATTTTAGGGGTCACAGTGATCTTGATGTTCGGCCTTGACCTACATTTTGGTATGTGATACATCATGTCCCCCTAATGTATCTACTGACACAAAAAAAGTAATTTTCAAAGATTTCTTGATTCTGGAGTCACAGTGACCTTGACCATTGACCTTGACCTAAATGTTGATACATGACAAACCATCTCCCCGTAATTTCTCAATGGACACAATTTTGGGGTCTCCGTGACCTTGACCTTTGACCTACATTTTGGCATGTGACACATCGAGACCCCTAATGTATATACTGACAAGTTATTTTTAAGAATTTCCTGATTTTGGGGTCACAGTGACCTTTGACCTGGACTTAATTTTTGGTATGGGACACTCATTTCCCCCTATTGAATCCACTCACCAAAAATTTGTAATTTTTTATGATTTCCTGATTTTTAGGTCACACGGACCTTTGACCTTGATTCTTGTGTCAGTGATCTTGACTATTGACCTGGATCTAAATTTTGGTACATGACAAAATGCCTACCCATAATTTCTCAGTGGATTAAAAAAATCATGATTTTTAACAATTTCATGATTTTGGGGTCACAGTGACCTTGACCTACATTTTTATATGTGACACATTGTGTCCCCCTAATGTATCTAATGACAAAGAAATGTTATTTTCAATAATTTCCTGATTTTTGGGTCAGTGACCTTGGACCTTGACCTATATTTTGGTATGCAACACTTCATTTCCCCCTATTGAATCCACTCACAAAAAATTAGAAATTTTCAATGATTTCCTGATTTTTCGGTCACACTGACCTTTGACCTCTGACCTCGACCTACATTTGGTATGCAACACATCGTTCCTCCCTAGGGCATCCAGTCACCGAAAAATAGAACTGTGGATAGAAAACTGTCAATGATCAATGATTTCCTGATTTTAGGCAACAGTGACCTTTGACCTCGACCTCAAATTTCGTACGTGACACATTGTCTCCACTCACAAAAAATTGCATCTTTGGATAGAAAACGTTCACAGATATAGACCGGACACAAACACTTCAGTAATTTCCTGTTTTTTAGGCCAGTGACCTTTGACCTCTGACCTTGACCTTCACTTTGGTATGCGACACATCGTCTCCCCGTAGGGTATCCACTCACCAAAAATTAGAACTGTAGATAGAAAACTGTCCCAGTATAGACCGGACACGAGTGACGGACAGACGAATGGACGGACACACGGAAACCGCCATCACATAATACGTCCGCTTTTGGCGGGCGTATAAAAAATTAAAATTAAAACAATAGCATCCATTTCTCAATTGAAATTTCATGAAAACTGTTGATCTTGTTTCAACTTTGACGGTATACCTTGATAGAAGACAATTCGAACTAGTAAACTTTTTCATTTTTTAAAGTTTTGCCTGGTTTTGTTTTTACAGCTATTTTACTAAAATTAATTGAAAAAAACCCCGTACTATTTTATGGTCATTCGTCTTAAAAGTTGAATGTTTAAAAAACTAATCCGAACTTACAAAAAATGAGATAAAGTTTACTAGATCACCTTATAAGTAACAAGCATGCCAAATTTCGAAAGCGTAGCATGGATACTTTTCAAGAAATAAACATTTAAATCTCAGATTTTGTACAAAAATGAAAGGCTAGAAATCGGGCAAAATGTGTCTAGTTATACATCTGGTGAATTAATCCAAATTTTTTGCTTGAATTCTATTGTCAAATACATTTTTAATCTGTCTAATGGGACCTACTCGATTTCCTGTTTATTCTGGATAACTATTACACTTAAGTGTTTTTCATCAAAGCGGTTTAATACCCAATTTAAACTTAAAAAACTTGCTAAAACTTGTTCAGCTGAGAATTGTTCACACCTGTGTAGCACTTCACGGCGGGTGTCTGAGTGAGAAAAATTAGAAACAAAAATACGGATGTGTGCATGGTTTTGATCAGATGGGGGTAGATTAATGTAAATAAGTAGGACTAATAGACAATTAGCTTACCATAATACTGAGGAAATTAGTTTTTATGCATATGTGGTATGAATCTACAATGCCGGGCTATAATTCTTCTTGAGATATCGTGTCCACAGACAGACAGAAGATGCTGACGATGACAATACCCTTCAGGCAAAATTTGCCCGAGGGGTAAAAACCAAGTAATTTAATAATTTGAAAGACTCCAGGCAAAATTTTTTCAGAAATATAGGAAAATATAGGACAACTAAAAACTAGAGCCTTAGGCACTGAAACGGGGCTATTTAAATGTAAAATAGGCTGTTGGAATAATTCCACTAACTCTTTGATGTTCCATCTCATGGCGAAGAGCCATACTTGTAGTCTCACACATTCCTCTCAACAAGGATCTCTAGTGCATTAGTGTAATTGTACACATATATACATTTTTTTTAAAAACACTGGGACAGACATTTATTATGAAACCAACCTGATGAAATGATAAAATAATGTCTTCACTGCATGTTACCAATATTTGTAAAAAATTTCACTTTTTTCAGATAATCGAAAGCATATCCTTCAGCAGTAAATAACAATACGAAGCTGCGCATCTGAAAACTCCTCGGCTCTGGGTACATTCATAATGTATTCAATTTGAACCAAGATGTCAGGAACACCAAGCAGTCAAGTCACAAATATACAGATTATCAAAATTTTTGCAATTAGAATGACCCCCAAGGTCTCCGTCCAATCAGAGAAACCGGTTTTCATTACATAAGTTTCTTGATGCATCAATGATGTATACCAAATTTTACATCGAGCATTTAAACGGTATCAGAGATAGAGATCATTAATGATTTCGCATAAATTAAAGATGGCCGCTCATCCTTCCCGCCACTCAGAGGACCTGATGTGGTTATTAATTGAAAGTCTCTTGATACATTGATGCTGTATACCAAGTTTCGTATAGAACACTGAAATGGTATCAGAGATATACATCATTAAAGATTTTGCATAAATTAAAGATGGCCACCAAGGTTTCCGCCCAATCAGAGAAACCAGAACTGTCATTTGTCGTAAGTGTCTTGATGCATCGATGATGTATACCAAATTTTACATCGAGCACTTGAACGGTATCATAGAACAAGATCATTAATGATTTTGCATAAATTAAAGATGGCCGCCCATCCTTCTCTCCACTCAGAGGAACTGATGTGGTTATCATTGCAAGTCTCTTGATACATCGATGCTATATACCAAGTTTGGTATAGAACACTTAAATGATATCAGAGATATATATCATTAAAGTTTTTGCATAAATTAAAGATGGCCGCCAAGGTTTTCAGTCAATCAGGTCCCGATTTAAAGTATCTGTATGCATCAATGATGTATACCAACTTTCATATAAAACAATTGAATGGTAACAGAGATATGTATCATTATCGATTTTGCATAAATTAAAGATGGCCTCCAGGATTTCCAGCTAATCAGAAAAGCCGGTTTGGTAATTCATTGAAAGTTGCTTGATGTATCGATGATGTATACCAACTTTCGTATTGAACAGTTGAATGGTTTCCGAGATATGGATCATTATCCATTTTGCATAAAATTAAAGATGGCCGCCAAGGTTTCCACCCAATCAGGTCCCAATTCAATAGGCTTCTGGTCCTTGACTAGGTAAATAAGCATACCAAATTTGGAATTCTTCAGTCTATCTCGCTCACGTACTGATTTACGAACAGACGGACGTACAAGACGACAATACCCCATGGCCAAAGTTGGCGCCAGGCCGAGGGGTAAAAATGAGTACTGAGATACAATGTAAATCCTCATGGTTAGATGAACTGGAGCTATGCTGGGATGCATCTTCTCATGGCATCATATTGTTTCATGTACCTCCTCCCTAGTATATTACAGTTCTATTTGGTTATCTCCCCTGTCACCTTACAGCTTCAAAACTGTGATATGCAGAGCTCTTTCTGTAGATCAGGGGGAAATGCTTGCAACATTCCATGAATATTTCAGAAGTAGAATGGAAAGAAAACATTTCTGAATACAGGGAAATTATTACGTAAATGATTTGACCACCACTGGATTTTAGAAACTTACTATAAAAAGATAATGCAGAGGGTCTTGAGGGGTAAGCTTAAATAGCGAAAATTCCAAACTGTAACTCAACACACATATTTCATGAAAATGTAAATGAATACAGGCAAAGTGAAATATCCCATTGTTTTCTACAATGAATTACACTTATACTGGTATTATTTAATACTAAATTACTGCCCAAACACGCTTTCTAATGAGAATGAGTTAGTCCCACAAAATCACTCAACATGCGCCTCTCAAAATCTGTGGTTTAGCAGACGACATATTTTGAGCACGAAAGTAGTGCCACTGGAAAATGAAAGAAAACACGCATAAAATTAGATAAATGGAAATGTAGCTTAAACATATCAGACCTGCAACTATACACGAACATTAAAAACACAGAAACCTGGACACTCTAAAGAAGGAAGATTCAGACCTCTTTCTTGCTGTGTTAGCAAGACACAGAGCTGGTGCTCAATTTTTTCTGACTACAAGACAGGACCATTAGTCCCTATGGGCCTACATCGCCCCGTGAAAATATAGGCCATAATTGAAGGTCTGCAGTGGAGAAATGTAGCCCTGTCATACCATCAGTTGGTTGTCTTCACTCGGAATAATCAAGCCCAAATAGGTATCTGGGTATTTGACAGAGCAATCTGATTAAAAACACAACTGATTAAAAGATCTGTTTTAATTAGATATGTTTACAGTATCTTACCCAACACCATCTGCACCATTCAATAACTTGTTCAACAAAGTTACTCTTTATCACTGAAGCGGCAAATTTAATCTTACACTAAAAATGCACATCAAAATTCACAGCTAGATGTAGGGTTCTTTCACTATCCTTATTGGATCAGCTTGGACTTTTAGCTGAGGGTCATTATGTATTTATTATATTGAGGCGTCTTTAGTTTTACCCATCAATGGCTATGCTCAGACCAAGGCAGTCCAGTCAGAAGCCAACCACAGGAAGGTTTCAAACGCATGATCAAAGAAAGTAGGCTGTCGCCATCGGGACCCCTCGGGCCGGGCCCAGAGCAATTGTGGAAATAATGTTTCTGACCCCAACAACTCACATATTTGGGGTGGGCATAATTTTACCTGTATGATATAGATCATAGACAGACAAAACAATATAGCAATAGAGCAGTGATTACTTATAGTAGATGTAGTCGAACGATTACTGTCTATTCACAGCAATCCACACAGGTTTGTGGTAGGAGAAGTAACTCTCCAACACTCCACTTGATGTATTGGGGGCATTACTGTAGATGTGGTCTATGGTAGTGTGGAGGTCTGTGGTGGGCAATGGGTGGATACGTTCTTGTAGATTGTAAGTCTCAAAAAAGTCTAGAAGTTTTCTCTTGTCTGTGGAGTCTTTTAACAAGTCTATGTTAAAGTCACCAAGGACAAGCTGAGTAGCTAGCAGGTCCTCCGCCAAGTAGCCTGTTTGAGAGCATACAGCATATACGCTTCCAATATCTTCCTAAATATAACTTGGAAAGTTGATATGTGTATGTGGAAAGAGACGTTCATCTGGAATTGTTGAGACAATTTGAGGAGGTTTGGGAAGCAGTAATGGGTAGTGTAACACTGGAATGTAAGTCTGCAGTTGTATATGGATTTGTGGATGGTGAGGTTTATAAATCGATAAGTGGAATAGATCAAGATATCGCGTTCACAACACAGATGGGTACAATATGGGTGAGTGAAATCCAAGATGGTCAATGGCAGCCATCTTGGATTACATACTACCTCAATGAAAATCAATACCAATCGCTGTCTAACTGATGTGAAGCACCGCCTCGAGTTTGAAGTTGAATGGTCAAATTGTTGTCGAGATATCACGTTCACAAGATCCGAGACGGATGGAATCCAATATCGTCAATGGCAGCCATCTTGGATTATGTACCTCAGTGAAAATCAATACCAATGGCCGTCTAATTGATGTGAAGCACATTCTCAAGTTTGAAGTCGATTGGTCGAACTGTTCTCGAGATATCGCGTTCACAAGATGTGGGATGGACAGAATCCAATATGGTCGATGGCAGCCATCTTGGATTATGTACCTCAGTGAAAACCAATACCAATGGCCGTCTAACTGATGTGAAAAACCTTCCCAAGTTTGAAGTCGATTGGTTGATTTGTTTTTGAGATATCGTGTTAACAAGATGTGGAACGGAGTGAATCCAATATGGTCTATGGCAGCCATATTGGATTACGTATCTCAGTGAAAATCAAAACCAATGGCCGTTTAACTGATGCGAAGCATATTATCAAGTTTGAAGTGGATTGGTCAAACTGTTGTCGAGATATCACGTTCACAAGATGTGGGATGGACAGAATCCAATATGGTCAATGGCAGCCATCTTGGATTACGTACCTCAGTGAAAATCAATACCAATGGCCGTCTAACTGATGTGAAGAACCTTCCCAAGCTTGAAGTTGATTGGTGGAATTGTTCTTGAGATATCGCGTTCACAACATCTGGGACGAACAGAATCCAATATGGTCGATGGCGGCCATCTTGGATTACGTACTTCAGTGAAAATCAATACCAATGGCCGTCTAACTGATGTGAAGCACCTTCTCAAGCTTGAAGTTGATTGGTGGAATTGTTCTTGAGATATCGCGTTCACAAGATGTGGGACGAACAGAATCCAATATGGTCGATGGCGGCCATCTTGGATTACGTACTTCAGTGAAAATCAATACCAATGGCCGTCTAACTGATGTGAAGCACCTTCTCAAGTTTGAAGTCGATTGGTCGAATTGTTCTTGAGATATCGCGTTCACAAGATGTGGGACGGACAGAATCCAATATGGTCGATGGCGGCCATCTTGGATTACGTACTTCAGTGAAAATCAATACCAATGGCCGTCCTAACTGATGTGAAGCACCTTCTCAAGTTTGAAGTCGATTGGTCGAATTGTTCTTGAGATATCGCGTTCACAAGATGTGGGACGGACAGAATCCAATATGGTCGATGGCGGCCATCTTGGATTACGTACCTCAGTGAAAATCAATACCAATGGCCGTCTAACTGATGTGAAGCACCTTCTCAAGTTTGAAGTCGATTGATCGAATTGTTCTCAAGATATCGCGTTCACAAGATGTGGGACGGACGGACGGACGGACGGCAAGACGGACGGAGGGACGGCAAGAAGGACGGACGGAAGGACGGACGGCTAGCATTTCCAAGTCCTCCCACCACTTCGTGGCGGAGGACAATAACAGTTTGCACGAGAGATGGGGATTGTGACCTGAAGATGGTAAACAGTGCATTAATGACATCCTGTAATGGGGATCGGGGAGGGTTGTACAAACCAATGACCAGCATGTCTGTTGATGGACTTGAAAAACACATCCGACAGCACAGACTTTCAATAGGCTTCTGGTACTGGCTGTATTAAACAACTGTATGAAGTTTCATTGTTGTGAGTGAAGGACTTTTTGAGATAATGTGTTTACAAGGATATGGACCAACAGACATGTATAAAGGGGCATAACTCCTGAAAAACACATCCGATTACACCGACTTTGAATAGGCTTCTGGTACTAGCTGCATTAAACAACTGTATGAAGTTTCATTGTTGTGAGTGAAGGACTTTGTGAGATAATGTGTTTACAAGGATATAGACAGACAGACATGTATAAAGGGGCATAACTCCTGAAAAACACTTCCAATTACACCGACTTTCAATAGGCTTCTGGTACTGGCTGTATTAAACAACTGTATTAAGTTTCATTGTTGTGAGTGAAGGACTTTTTGAGATAATGTGTTTACAAGGATATGGACCAACAGACATGTATAAAGGGGCAGAACTCCTGAAAAACACAACCGATTACACCGACTTTCAATAGGCTTCTGGTACTGGCTGTATTAAACAACTGTATGAAGTTTCATTGTTGTAAGTGAAGGACTTTTTGAGATAATGTGTTTACAATGATATGATGGACAGACGGACGGACGGACAGACGACGGAGGCAACGACAATACCGCTCGGGCAGAAGGGGTAAAAACAGGTGGTATGGATTTGAACATTGTTTTCAAAAGATGTGCTGGGTAATTTTTGCCTCTGTTGTCTTAGACTTAAACAAAACCAAGATTAATGGGTAGAATGAGTGAAAGGAAACAGCTTCAAGGTGTCAAATAGACAAGGTCCCTCGTCTGTGAAAGTCCACGCTAATGCTTAGGACCTTATGCTCTCGGACATCAAACACCTTTGGCACTTAATTCCAGGTCATCTCAAACCTATTGGGTGGGGTGTTGAATGGAAGGCACTTTTAAATTTTAAACACGGTCATCCATACTTTTCTATATCTGTTTAATGTTGTTAATACTGTGAATTAACAAATCCATCATAGTATGGTTTGCTTTTTCTTTGATTTTACACCAATCCAGACAGATCCTAACAATTCAATCCAATAAAAATCCACTTGAATTTAACAATGTCCAAAGCTATCAATCTGATGCAAGAATACACTAGAATCCATCAATGGCCAAAGCTATCAATTTTATATAGTTTGTTCCAAATATGGAGAAAGCTAATCTTGGATTTCAATCAAATTAATTTTGCAACAGTGCTGACAGTAAACCGATTTCCAGAGTACTGTTGGTTTGACATCCCCACATTGAAGTAATTAGCATGACATATACATTGTATGTCCTCATTCCGAAAACCTTTGCTAATGGTAGGAGAGTGGTAATCAGTCATTCATGCTGCTGTCAGTAGAGCTTCTAACTGTCGGGTCCATTCAATATGACAAAGTTGACTGCTGTAATAAGTTCATAGCATTTCAGGTTACCTGCTCAAATTTCAGGTTAACCTAAAGATAGGTTTAATACTTATGATTTCTGGTTCATGCCCTGACAAGTTACAAGGAAGACAATACTCATCACTGCTTCTTTGGCACAAGCTGCCAAGTTCAAGGTCTTGCACATCATGGAGTGACTATACTGTGCCCGGACACTGTAAGCAGGCAGATACATAAATTAACACCATGTAATTAATTGTGATGGTGCAGAATTCTCGCTAGGATCTGTCTACTTTTCCCCCTCTGCTGTACCGTTTACCACTGCCTGTGGGTAGAGTGATTTTGACCGTTTGTGTATCTACACCAAAGATCTCATCAGTACTGGGGGCCAGTTGTATTTGAGATCCCATGGCTGTGGCAATGTAGCAGAGTTCGGGTTGAGCAGGAAGAGTTCGGTAAGGACCTGATCTGGCCTTGAAATAATCTGATGGTGCATGACAAACAAATTCCATGAATTCTAGTTTCCGTGGCAAATCTTCTTCTGGGCCTTAATAGAAAAGAAACAAGAATATCAATATGACAGGAGTATGACACTTTTGTCGTCTTAGCCAATTATGGATCTACATGATTTAATACAGATAGGGTTTTTGTTGGGAGCTTCTCTGTTAGGACAGACTCATAGGCAAGCAGTTGACCAATGTCCATGCAGTCCTCCATCGAATGCTAAGTGGACTTGCTGCGCTGGTAATATTGCTGGTAATATGCTTGCAGTACACAAAGAATTTCTTTGTCCACCAACTACATGTACATAAGATCAAAGAAATCTATTGTATCTATGTTCTGTATACTGTGGGGAGATAACTGACAATAGCAGCAGCTGTTCTAAACAATTCTGGAACGTGAACTTTGTTAGCTTTGCTCCAAACACCATCACACAAGTTGGCCAAGTCATCACATTGGGCAATGATCAATATTTATAGGCATTATTGAGTAAAACATAGAGTACAAGCCTGTGTATTATTTTGAGTACAACTTCACCAGCCCTGATATATACTAACCCAGTATAAATGTGGAAGGATCAAATCTATTTTTGGGACTGGACTGTGTGGGTAGTAACCAGGTGATGACGGCACTCTTCTCTGTATACTGATCCTCCATAAAGCCCCGTATCTGAGCGTAGTACACACCCCCATCATGGTCTACCAGAGATACTATGTCACCTATCTGGTAATACATTCCCTGGACAATACAAACATGGATTTATATGATGGTTCATTTATCTTTTGCGCTTTCAAAACTGTTGGTACGAGCAGGTATTAGGTGAGCTTACTATTAAAGTTGATGGCTGTTTTAAATTGTCAAACATATCTTATCATACCAAGCTTGCTTATCCACAGGAACCCCAATATTAACAGGCCTTGCTTTTCAATGGATGCTCAATACTCATAAAGATACCCATAAATCTGATGTACCAAAATAGTTGAAATTAAGAAAATGGGCACAAATTGTTTTCTCTGTATCCCAATTGCATGAATGACACAACCTGCTTTAATAGTAGAAGAAAAATGAACATACTAACCACAGAATTAAGTTATGATCCTGTATATATGGAAATGACCACACATAAATTATTCATTGTTTTCAAATTATTTCCTAATTTTACAGCAAATGCTAACAGGTTTTATGGGCATCCAAATGGATACCCTGAAAATGTAAGAGTTGTGCCAGATTAAGTATCAACAGAGAGAAAAATGGATTCCCATGGTTTTTGTACATTAGAGCGACGACATCTATCATGTCTATGGGGAGTTTCATATGTAATTTGGGTTCACAGAAAGGGTCCTCTTATATTGTGAATCATACTTACATCATAGAAAGTACAGTCACTGGTGACCACTGTGGAAACCGAGTCTGGAGCCTTTATTGGCTGTTAAAAAACACAGGATGTATCATTTTATATAAAACATGAATGTAAATCTGTGGTGGGCGAGATAAAATTAGGAGGCAAAGATTTTCTTAGTTTGGGCACCCATACTTTTTCAGAAGCAGTTACATACTAGATACCGCCCTGATCATATTAATTTCAATTAAGTATAATTTCCTGAATTAAGCCATTTGTGATGGAATCTTGTCATTTTGCATTGCCTTTTGTGGCACAAGAATGACATCACTTATCTTCTGGGAATGGATCTATTAGACATGATGAGTATGGATTGACGAGTACAGCAGATGACAGATATGAAGGCAAAAATGTGTCTGGATGGCAGTGGAACAACTGATAAAAGAACATGCAACCTTCCCATCCTGATAATTTCACCACATCAAAACCGATTTGAAATTCCCAGTGATAACAGTCAAAGCATCCACACATGTGAAATGTGAGTGCTTCCAACTTTCTGTCCACTATTTTTATCGAGTTCGGCAAGCAGTTTGATAGCCGTGAGGAGCTAATGTCTCTGTAATTCACCAACAGATGATTGAATTTTCCAAGCGTACAGGTCACATGATCTGCACGCTACAAATCCTTTGTCACTCGTTGATGTTTGAAGATGGATTATAGAAACCTCAGTTCCTCACAGCTATAAAACTGTTTGCCGAACTCCATAAAAATAGGAGACAGAAATTGGGAAATGGTTGTTTCATTGCCGGATAGTGGTCCCAGACTGTCTTCTTGATGCAGTCAGCCAACCTCCCTAACTCAAAAACTCTAGCTGTGATAGGTGAATATATAGGGTAAGGGGGCGTGGCATTCCTCATGTTCCTATCAGAGCTCAGAGCGGAGGTAGGTTAAAATGTGGCGATAAAAGCTGGCTTTCCAGAAAGTGCCTTCTCGCAATCTTTCGCTGATGAAAATAACAAAACGGGAGAGAAAAAATATGCCATTTTAATACAGTTTGACTGAACTGAGCTTCTTTGTCCATGTACCATCTCTCCTGACTGTTTTAATGCGGACAAAATGTGATCAAATGTGTGGAAAAAACCTTGACTGATTTTCCCCCGTTTTGGCGCCTTTTGTACATGTTGAAATAATATGACCTACGCTATTTTTATATCATGACCTTTGTGATCACGTGAAGGAACACATATCACTATTGGTTTACAGCTGGCAAAGATCCATTTCTGATGACGTGAGCAAAAAGGTCAACTACATTCTGCACATGTCCCCGTCAACTGTGGAGAAAGAAACAACGTTTTTTTTGACTGTGTTTGAAGGCAGATTCCATCTAATTAGGCCATCCTTAAAAATAAGTTTGTTGCGCGTAACCCGACCGACTGTCCAAAAATCCGCCGACTGGAAACTTTTTTCGCCGATTTTCCGACCGGTCATCTTTTTATTTTATTTTGCAATGTCAGAATTATCTCCCCTATGTAAACGTATGTAAAACGTTCGCCTAGCAAAAGCAAGCAGGATTTCACTCTCCAGTAGTCGCGATGTGAGCTTATGTCGCACATTTTGAAGGCATATCCTCCATGGCCCAGTCCGTAGGGGAATGCAGTTTTCGTCGACCACGTGTATATGGCGGGAAGTTCCCCCTTCTGTTTTGTGTTTGGGTTTGGACGAGAGGACAATAAACACATCGAGAGGCAACAGCAACACAGGATGGGAAAAATATTTCAAAACGGTTGGTTATTAAAACCTGCCATAAAGAGCTCTGTCGCGAATCGACTTGGAACGTAGACATGTTTAGGACTGTCACCATGCACCACGTGGGTCCGTACACCGACAGATTCTGAGACTGACGATGTTACAACAACAACGATGTTTGGATTTCTACTTTTATCCGAGAAGACTTCAGTGTGCCTAAATGCAGAAAATCTATACTGCTTTGTTGTTTAACGGAAACTTTATAACCCTCTATGTCGATGAAGCCATGGATATAGTGTCGGTGGCTTCAGCGGTCTTGACAAACTTATTAGATGGTGCCGTCAGCTTAATTTTGACGTTCCGATGTCGGCATCAAATACGCTTGTCAGAATTCCACCTCGGACTAAATTCCACGAAAAGACACAGGTTAGAAACTTAGTGTTTGCCTCATTGTTGTCAGTAAATTAAATTACGATGTATTTCTAATCTGAATAAAGGAAGTACCTAAGTATTCAATAAAAGCACACCATAAATTTGCGACGAGGAAGGGCAGTAATGATGTTAATGATTAATTTGAGGTAATTTTCTCAACTCCAAATGGTATAATGAACAACCTTCTGTATAACACTGAGAGGATTTTTTTCTTTCCTGTCACAATTTTGGCAAAAGTTTGTCTGGTAGTGGTATTTTTTTTTTTTTTTTTGACCAGCTAGTCACTAGTCATTGTCAAGTCATTGTCAAGAATGTGTTCAAGGATGTCGATGTCTTCTAAGAAATAAAACAGGTACACAAGCCTGAATTTAAGAATATCTTGCTTTATACCTTGAAGATAACTAGTTTTCTATACTGAAATAATTTTGCTGCCAGACAAAAAGAATATTTCAAATGACCTGCTTAGTATCTGAACTAAATCACACTAACCTCTTCCAGCCTCCCCAAAAGGAAAACCTGATCTAAAAAAAAAAAAAAAATTACCTACCTACCGACCCAACTTCCTGAGGTAGGGTCGGGTTACAGCCAACAAACATATTTTTAAGGATGGCCTTAAAGGTGTCATTAGGTGGTTGTCATAGTGCTGGAGATGCCAAATCATATTAGTTATTCGATAAAATGCTTTTCGTGCCTCTGTCTCAATTCCCCAGGACGTGTGCAGTGAAAGATCTCGAACGACTGACGTCCAATTTGTTTCTTTCCGTTTCAGTCTGTAACAGTGATTCGGGCTAAGGAGGCCGATTCGGCAACAACAACCAAAAAAAAAAAAAATACGGACTCCTTAGCTGATGTTTTCGGGCTCCAACCTCGCCACCAGGGGACGCTCTCCGCTGGAAAATTGGCCGCTCCGACGAACCCCTGGGACGACGGTTGCTGAAAATTGGTCCCATAATACATTGAAAAATTCTTTCACGTGGCCCCTTCCGGTTCCATTGGAACATATCCTATTCTTTATAGAACGTCAGTCATGAGTCATTTTCATGGCCAGTGTCATAACGTCATGACGTCAGAATAAAAAAATGTTTCGCAAGAATGCATAAAGAATTCTAGTAGGCTACGTCATCTTTCAGACGCGCTCGTAACATTCATGACGTCGGGACGTCGGCTTGATCCCCACAGATACGCTCTCGTTATGTTCTAAATTCTAGGGTTTTGTTTTCTATCCAATGACCGATCGTACTGCCGAGCGCCCTCCCAGAGCATAGTAGGGAGGACAGGACCGGATAGCTCTGGTTTCGAGATTGTTCGGGCTCCCAACCCCCCAGCCCCCCCTCCCCCGCCCTACTCAACCCGCCCAAACATATATGTAGCCTACGCATATAATTGACTATATTAATGGACCCCTCTTTACAACGAATTAGATCTATCCTCGTGGTATGGGTTTCGGCGCGCTTAAGCCTTCTTCGTGACCTAGACCCAAATAAAGATGGACTGATGAAAGCAAACGGCTTTTTAAATATAGAATAGCCCCACCAACCAGACAAAATTATTATGACTTTTCGGCACGTACGCATTGAATCAGGATTTCAGATTAAGTACATCAGGTTGAACATACCTGACAACAGACTCCGTCATGGGTTTCGGACCGGCAGCTTGGGAATGCCCCCTGGCGACCAGAAAGGTCATTACATTCGGTGAGTAGGGTGGGCCAGACACGCCGAAATGTCAGGGTACTCGTAAATATTAAGAACTTGGAAAAGTTCAAAGTGCAACATGAAATGTTGTAATTTATTATATCGGTAATTATTAAGCATTGTAAACTTTGATAAATAATTATACTTATTGCTTTTTTCAGCATTTTACTTTGATTTACATTTAAAACCTAACCTGTTTAGTACAAATATATATTTTTTACACTAAGACACTGCAGTTAATCTTAATTACATGCAATAAATAATTGCAGATCTTAAAAATCAAGTCATTATCACCTTAATTTCTGGAGGAAAGTTAGTAATTTTTTTCACAATATCTTAAAGTGAACGTAAAGGCTGTGACAACATACACGCGATGTTGAAGAACTATATTAAAAGTATCAGTTGGCAGCAACAAATATTTTTTGTGATTTTTTCTCTTCCGAAAAAATAATTCCAAACACCGGAATAATTGACTGGTGCAACAGTCGACTGGAGTCCGCCATCTTCGTCTATTTATTAGCCTTGCGCCAATGAAAACACTTCCTTGTAGCACGTGATATTTTCCTGTGACGTAGTATCACTTTGTTGTGGCTTTACTGTAACACGAATTGTAATGGCGGAGGTGGGGGGCTCGGTTGTTTCAAGCGTGTTTTGACTGTGTTGCGTGTCTCCAGCAAGTGTTTACCGAGCTGAAACTTGTCAGGGCGCAGTGATGGCAAACAAAATACATCCGTCTCGGGTTCTCCTCTGCTACCGCTACAGTCGGATAAGTTATCATTACACAGATTCCCGTTAGGGAAGCCGGGACTCAAACAGTGGCTGCACAACATCGGCAGACTAGACTGTACTCCAACCGAGAAATCTGTGCTGTTTTCGGTCTGTTTTAAAGCCGAATGTTTCCAACCTGACCTCTACGGAAGGCTGATGTTGACGCCCAGCAGGAGAGCCAGGAGGCGAAGGAAATTAAACTTTAAAGAAGATGCAATCCCAACAGAATTGTCGCATCGTAGATCAAAGACACCGAGATCAACA
>JAVTVY010037378.1:0-16624 GCA_036873755.1 Hanleya hanleyi
AATCCTCGCCTCACTCGACAGCCCGAAGTTGGTTATCATTTTTATCCTAAAGCGAAACAAGTTTATTGAAAACTCAAAGTGATGGTAAAAAATTCAATGGATAATACTTAACAAATCTTAATGACTTTTCTCATGGGAATACAATTCCACAGAACAGTAAATCAGTCACAGATGTCCTTTCATCTGCGTATTAACTAACAAAATGAAAGCATACCAGTAATTGGGCTTCTCAGACAGAATGATGACCTATTGACCCACATAACTGACACCTGTTCGTAATATTAAACGTTTCTGAACGCAGAGTCTTTTTCAGTGTACACAGCTAAAAAATAGAAAACATACCCTAATTTTCCATCAGGTGGTAGCACATGCGCACACCTTCATAATGATACCTTACATGTAACATAAAAATGCAGCAGAAATGGAAATATGTTGTCGTATGTTACCCCTATCCCCTAATTTTCGAGGTTATTGACAAGTTCTCTGTTTCACCATAAGTGCCTCTAGCACATTACCTACCCATGTTTCAGACTGGCCACCCACCCGAAAAGGATGCGTCTATGTATGGTCTAACAAAAAATCACTATGATTTTGTCTATGCCGTGGGTTGCGACTTGATGCTGAAAGTGGACATGGGATGATGAACACGTTCACTCCATGTATATGATCTCATCAGTGATGCCAGGTTTACACGAAACGTTTTCCCATATTAATGCATGTTAGGGAAGTTCGGGTGCAATATTATATTCTGTTATCCTTTTCCCCCGAATTATATTATGAAATTCAAGAAAAGTGTCCCGATGTGCCCCATGTATGCCCTGGGGTGCAGTGGGGCAATAATCCAAATACATTTCAAATAATTTTTTTTTGTCATGACGATTCAACAGCGATGGCTATGTTAGTTACTATTTAAGACCTCTGCGTTACATACACGAATGTTGTGTGATTTCTATTCCAACGGATAAACTGAAATTGAAAGGTTTAGTAAAACTCATCAAATCCGGTGGGATAAATAAATACTACTATGTCGGAAACAAAATAATGCACTTTAGTAACATTTTAGGATGAAAGTAAATTTCGCCATTTTATTATTATGTTCAAGTGCGCCCCGAGTGTGCCCCGTATATTCCAATTTGTAGAAACCACATGTGAATAAACAATTAAATTGCACATTTATCCGCCATCTTGCAATAGTACCAAAACAGTAACAAAGTACAGCAGAAAGCGTGATTTTACAAATATCATCCTCAAGCCTGACTCGGATTGTTCAAAAACGTGTTTTGTCTCTAAATTTTCACCAGTAGTTTTTACTCAAATTCAATTCAGGTGGCGGTAGATTTTTGCAGATAATAATGTTATGCGATTCATGTTATTAGCATACGAGTTAGCTGGCTTGTCTCACTGTGCACACTGCCCCCCCCCCCCCAATCTCCCATACTTTTAAGCGTTGAGTCATAAATGAGTAATCGGCATCCACACCTTGCTACTGTTGGTCATTGATTGCGTACCCTGATAATGCATAGGATCCTATACCACGAAAATCGATCGGTATTAGTCGAGCGTGTGCGCTAATATTGCAATACTACAATCATCACGACGACCATTACCTTAGTTCGTGCATCGCTGTTTCTCTGTGGCATATTAATTTATCTCTCCCGGCGATCAAAGCAGCAAATAGCAATTAACTGACAATGTCCACCGTCAAGCTTATTTGCTCAATACCTTCGTGGAACTACGGTTTCTTCAATAACACTGATGTCTCCGAGGTTGAATTGAGAGGAGATAGATCAATTGCAAACCCAACAAACCAAATGGACTGCTTCACGAATAAGTGTTCTCACATTTCCAGCACAATAAATTATTGACGGGTTCCAATTCATTGAAACGCCTGTGGAAAAAGGTTACGACAATTACGACATGGTACACTTTTGATGAACAAAGTTCCCACTCTTCCCTTGAGGGCTGAAGCAATGGCCAAAAAGTCTATATACTCTGGTCTGTGGACAATACAGCTGTATGATATACCCGTACTAATTGAGTTTACAGAATAAAAACAAGGTCAACAGAGGTTCAATGTAAATTATTAAACGACATTATTACCACGGTATCTCATACAGCTTTGTCCATTTTGTATAAAGGCAACAAATTTCACACTCTTATCAATTCACTTAAATATCTGCTTCCGGGAGGTTGTCCAAAAATGGGTACGATTTTGACATCAACTACTTTTTGGCTCGTTTACGCCCTCGTATGTGGGTTATCCTTCCTCGCTACGCCGTCTTCCGGAATTCCCCGCGATACTAATGAGACAGAGGCGGACCACAATCGCACTAGCTTGAACGTCAGCGAGAAGAACAATTTTGTCCTATCTCCAACTACGCAATTTATACATGAACGAACTTTCGAACTGACATCATCCAGCAGCAACGAAACAGATATTCACCCTTTTCCTTTCCCAACATTACCCATATTACCTTCACATTATCGATTTGATCCGAGCCAATCTGAACGATTTCTTGCGATAGATGTAACAGAAATGTGCGCCTACTACGGAGACTGTTGTCCAGACCTGTTGTTTCAACACTCTCCACACACTCCACTGGTTCCATTTCCTTACTTAAGTTGCGAAGACGGAGCTTGGACAACATGGGCAAACGATTCTCATGTTTTTATGGTAAGCCGATGCCCAGTGAAACATTTCTATACGGATAAAGATACTGTAAGAAAGTGTAATTTGCCAGATGTAAATTACAGAGATCAGGCAACCCCAGTGTCCATCATAGACTCCCATATAACTTACAGAAACATCTATTGTCCTATGTGTCATGATGTCACAGATACCAAGCCCTGGACGCATCAAGTTAAGTGTGGAACATGGCAGAATCTCCAAAAAGCCACCACAAGAGAAGATTTATGGAGAATGGTACTGAAATCTTCCTGTGAGGTCACTAGCCTTCCTCCTCCTGGGGTGCTGACGACACCCTGTTATCCTGCGTCCATAGACAGATGTAACGTCACAGGCAAGTTGAGGAAGAGGATTCCCGTAGTAGAACGTCTTTGTGATTTATATACTCACCGAGTAGATTACTACGGATCGTCTGACAGCTTTGTATCGTATAGAAATGTGTTTTGTGCATTGTGTAATGACGCTACCCTGGACCCACTGATGTCATGTAGAGTGAGGTCACCAGAGTCTCCTTTCTCACTCAGTGTCCTCCTCGATTTTAATGCAGAAAAAGAGAGTACTCAGGAAAACGAAAACGACAACAAATGTAAAAGTGGTCAGATGTTCGATCCATTTTCGGTAAGTTTACTCTGTTTCCTGTATGTGAAAGACATTTCATGTAAAAACTTTTGAATAGAGAAAATTATACAATCTGTTTTTCGCTCTGTGTAATAGCGCTATCCACCCATTGGGAAAGATTCCTGTCGAGATTTGTATCATTCCGGCTAAACGAGATCTTCTTCTATTTATCAGAAGTGGACAAAAATACCTCGGGTATCGAAATCACCTGTCAGCTATATGAATCAATAGATACAATTTCTTGTAGTTCTCATTAACCATATTTAAAATATGTGAAATTCGGTAACACCATTTACCAGTAGCGTATAGGTATCCGAATGGTACAAATTGTGCACCATTTTTGATGGACCTGTATCTGTTTTCGTATTAATCCGCTATATGCAGCAATTGCCAAAAAATAAACATTTCAAAGCCCATTCATTCTCCTTTAACCAACGCTATATAGATAATCCTACCACTGGAAAATTCCTGTATTAGCGAAGGTGTGGCGGATATATACTTCACTGGATACGAAGGAAACTACTTATAATTCTAATGGAACATCGCTATGAAATATCTGTATCTAACACCGCTCAAGCCGGTGCTAGGGTCCGTATGGTCATGTCATTCTACACGTTCACATGAACATCTACAATAAAAGCGTGACTGAGATACAAATAATCACAGGGATCCCTTTTGGTTCTTGTGAGATCACATCACTTCTTACCAGTACGCCAGCATCGCTTTTCACCACCATGTTAATTATAATTGCGCTTAATTATATTTGGATTTACAATTTTACAATAATGACAGGGCTTTCTCTCACGTCGAATCTACGGCAAGGGAGACATAGCTAAGCGGTCATTTATGTCGACAGATGCGCGAAATAATGACAAGACAGACGTTTGATTCCGATCAATAGACACTAGATGATACAAATTGTGTGAAAATATTATTCAATCCAAATGACGATTACTAATATCAAAATGGCGATATAAATAAGATAATCTGCAGACCATCACTTTAAGAAGAATGTATATGTAAAGTTTTAACCGATGGATATGTTAGCCTTTCTAAATAATAAACTGGGGGTAACAAAGGTGAGGGAACAGTACGTAAATGTCAAATAAATAACCCCTTAAACCAGTGTAACCATCTCATAAGGAAAACATACATGTTCTTTCACATTTTCAGACGGGGCAATGACGTCAAGCAAAATTCTGTTCGAAAACTTGAAAAACAGCCTGCTGTTTCGATCCATTTAAAACTAGAGTGAATAGAATGTTACCTTTTTATCACTGAAGATCTTGATAGCGCATACATTCTCAAAACTTAATCATCAGACAAATATTAGCTCTGTGTATTATCAGCAATCACCAGACGATCATTTGAATTCTTGTCAGTACGACGGCTTCACTTTGCACACACTTTATATGTGTTGCGTCTGATTTGGTCGTACACCAATATCGCCACTAAGGCTTAGCTGTAAGCGGCAATATGCGACTTGAAAGGTAATGATAACGCTTACTACATAAAAACTGTCTTGGATACAGCTGGGGCGTGCTGGCGGAGGAGGTGGGTTAACAAACTATTAGCAGAGGTGGTGAGAGCACTGTTATTCCAGGAGTAGTCACCTGACAAAGTCCACATACATGTACGTGAGCATATGCATACGACTGACATATACGTAGGTCTGTGACGTGGTGACTGTTGATTGGAAGAAAAAGGGGTCACCTAACAACCTCTGTTAATTGACCGGACACCAATGACGGTCCAGCGGCATAGAACAACCGTTTCCTTTTTTTGCTAGAGTTACATCCAATAGACCGTGCTCACAGCCTCTCTTAAGCGTAAAACATAAGTTAATATGTACCGATTTTTTTTGGGAAGACTATATTCCAGAAGGACCTGCAAACGGCGCATAGATATCTCGCCTGGTAGCATTTGTTATGTCCAGTGCAAATTGTGGCAATTATAATTGTCGTCAAAGAACATTATTGCAGAAACGTGTCAAATACAGCTATACTACCGAACGCCTCCGTTCAAGTTTCTCAAATTCTATGATAAATATCATTAACCCTATATGTCCAGAGCGATTTGAGGTGTACCACAGGTGGGGAGAGGGGTGTAAAGTGCCTCCCATATATATTTTCGTTATCGCTAAGGCTAGAGGGCTGACACTTCCCACACTATCACTTTGGGTCAAGCTCTACCAGAAAACACAAAAAAACATTCAAGATGGCCGCTACTATGACGCTATTTTCAAAAGGATCATTTATCGGACGATTTTTTAGTCAAAATTCTCGAATTTTTATTTTTGTTTTTTTCTTAGCAAAAACTGCGTGATAAATTAGTAAATAATAATCTGATATGAAATAAAATTCTTTTGTGGATAACGCATGAAATAATATCGGATCTTCTCCCCTACAATATAAGTATTTGTGTCGCCAATGGCACTGTTATTCGGTATATGTAAACTCAATGTTTTCTGTTTTACAGAAAATTTGCCGAAGTCTGCAGTGTTCTGAAAGGCGTATGCTGGAGGATGACGATTGTGAATATCTGCTCTCGTCCACAGCAGGACTAGGATTTCGATTGTCTCTAATAGTTCGTCCAAATAACACAACTCTGAATTTACGGGAACATGACATCACAAACGAATACGTAAAAGAACTGAGAGCCATTTTACAACCGTTCAAACCTACCATATTCAAATATTTAGAGCTATGTATCTTTGACGAAAATGTGTACGTAAATTTTCCTGTTCATAAACCTGAAATCGCAAAGACTTTTCATAATCAGTCTGAAGTGACAATGATTTCAGTAATACCTGAGGTGGTAACAATGTCAGGCCGAAGTGTAAAGGATATGGAAGAAACCCTAAAAGAAATCCTTTATCTTCCTTTGATTTACTCCGATGGTGACAATAATACTGTAACTTTGTTTTCGGCTCCCGTGCCTTGTTCATGGAGCGATGACTGGACGAACGATTACTATCTTATAAGTGAGCACAGAGTAGAGGATAACTCGGTCAAAAACTGCGAAAAACATGGGTGTTTGAATTTTATATCCAATTCTCCGGGTGTGGAACAAATTTTTGATTGTGCCTTCGTGGAATATAATCTGACAGTAGCTAACTTTACGTACAACTCTAAGTCCGTAACAGTGGAATATGACAACCATACCATTTATCTGAACGATTCCAGACTTTTGTTTTGCGGAGAAACGTTGAAGATCTGCTTTGATGTCGTGGTCTTCATCAAGAATGTCCTCAGAAATTTGTCCAATCTCGGACGAAAATATTTTACCGAGGGACAAGAGATAACATAACGATGGCTATAGTATCTTCGGTGTGCATCAGTTTATCGCTCGTTGGGCTCTTCGTCACATTCCTTATATACTGTTTCGTGCCTTCTCTTCGGACGGTGCCAGGTAAAAATACAATGGCGCTTATTTTTCATTTGTTCTTTGCTCAGCTCATCTTTCTAATCGGAACCAGTTGGAGAGATGCTTCGGTTCTGTGTCGAGCTATATGAGTTCTGATTCACTATCTCTGGCTGGTTTCGTTTCTCATGGATGGCCAAATCTGCTCACCACATGCAAAAGGTCTTCACTAATATGGTTATTGCGCGTGATGCCTCAGGTAAATCAAAGCAAATAATTCGTTACATCCTCATTTGTAATCTCTCTCCCATTGTAATCGTCTTATCTTGTATGATCTATCATCTCTCAAAGTCAGAGGGCTCTGATATAGGCTATGGAGGCGATATTTGTTTCTTGAAAGGCTCTAACATGCTTTTGATTTTCTTCATCGCGCCGTTGGTATTGATGCTTCTCTATAATATGTTTTGCTTTGTGCGTACAATTCTGGCGATAAGGAATGTTCCTGATATGAAAGAAGCCTCAAATAAATCAAACAGACAACACGTATTTGTATATATTAAGTTATCGCTTCTCTTTGGATTCGCTTGGTTGATCGGTATCATCGCCGCTATTTTTCAATCAGATGTTCTGTGGTACGTGTTCATTGTCCTGACCGGAAACCAGGGTCTACTGATCTTTATAGCCTATTGTGTCAACAGTCGAACGTGGAAACTATTGAAGGCAAGCTGGAGATTGAAGCACAGAGGCACCAACTCTATGGCAAGTAGTGATCATAGATCCGCACAGACGTCTTCGACAAAATTATAAGCGTCTGCTCCGGCATTCATCAGTCAGCCGTCGTTCATTAAAGAATATCCGCGTCCAAAATCCAAAGACCTATTCCGTATTCCATATAACAGCATTAGCACCAAACTCAAAACAACAATCATAGTATACATAAACATAGGCTAGTTTCCTGCCAGAGAAGAGCGGTCAACAGTCAAACACCAGTTCGCCGCATCGCGTAAATTTTCAGTCCCATCGCAAGCGTCCTACGACACCGCACCCAGGAGAAGCCTTTGACGGGTGGTCTGCTCGGTAGCATATGCATAGCTGGCAGGTCTTTCTTCAACCAATTAATGCTCTGACGTACGGTAATAGTTCATATTGATTTCGGCTAAAATATCTTGCACGTTAGGCGGATGTATTGTGCCTTGTATATAGAAGCTCGGAAATGAATACATGGATAACCGTGATTGGATATTATTCACTCTCGCGAGCGAAATGCTCAGTGACATAACCACTCGTCACTGCCGTTATATGGATATTCCTTTTTGAAAAAATATGATTTAATAACAACGTTGTTCAGCACATGTATAGATAACAGTGTCACTTGTGTTTAATATCAACGTTGTACAGCATACCGTAGTTAACAGTGTCATTTGTATTACGATTTCTTCATATTAATGATAATATTTGTGTTGTCAGTCAATTGGTGTGATGTATTAGAATATTATCCTTGATCCTATGTTCATGTTCATTCTGCTGCTGTTTACAAACGTTTGTCCATTCTCTGGGTTTCTCTTTTTGTCATGCCTTGTTCAATGGTTGTTCCACTGGAGTGTGAAATATATACATCGTAGTCTACATAAGTCTCCGAGAATGTACGGTAAATGTATTGTTTTTGTGTCTTTTGTCGTAGGGTGAATAAAACGATCAAAACTTCAGCTTCTTATTTGATTCTCAATCATATACCGATCCCCTATCCCTCCATCGTCGATCGGAGCACCAGCGTCGATAGCGAGATATCTGCCTCTCGCGTCTAGAGAAGTTCACCTTCGACGACGTGTATCATATAGCTCGAGTAATGTGTAGCCCGGCGTCAATTACGCGAATCTGAACTAACCTAATGGAAAAGTATATATCCTCTGCATTAATTTACCTTATCTAATGTACATTTTCTATTGAATTTAAAAGTTGAACCGTCAGATGACGATTCATCTTAATTTTCATTTTAGATAAATATAAGCGTCTAGTCCGACATACAGTAATCATCTGTCATCAATTGTTTTTACAGAGGATTTCATAATAGTTTACCGAGGTGACTTGGTGTGATAGCTATATACATCGCGTGTTCCTCCCACAAGTTTCAAACTTTAGCAGACGTGTGGATTTCCCTTGCAGAAATATGTGGTCCAACTTAACAACTTCATATGAAAGTTTTTATGGCTATGTAAGATATTTGTTTGTTTGGGTAATGGTGGTAAACGTGGGCGTGACAGGGTGTGAGTTTTTCTCACATTTTTTATTTATTCCGTGAAACATATACTGTAGGACTGTCTGTCAACTTAAGGTAACCTCAGGTGGGTCCAATAATATAATTCAGCAGGATATCTTTATCTTAGCGGAACATTATTAGCCAATAGTTTAGGGTTCTTTTGGTCATGCGACACGTGCGGTGCGTTTGGCTCAGTCTAGCCTTGATGCCACACTCAGCCAGACGTTAAATGTTTTGCTCAGCTGCCTGACTTTTTCAATCGCGTCTTTTCAAGATGAATAAATTAACGGACAATAGCGGGAAGTTGGGGCAGCTCGATTTAGACGAGGTCGTGACAGGAAAAGTGGATACTGCTATGGAACGTGGAACAAATAAGCTTTTGGGTGACCTGGATCAATTGATAGCCAAGCGTATGCAAAACTTCAAAGAAATGACCATAGTGACACCATCCACGCAATTGAGGAATTGGAATATGCCGAACCAGTCACCTTTAATTAGTGCCAGCTTCGATGAGGGAAAGACCCAGAAAGCAAAGGACTCAATAAAATCAGGTACAGAACTCGTGGAGCATCGGTTGAAATTGATCAAACTTGCCGACAAAGTCCGAGCTCGGGTGGAAGTTGAAAACGATTTCCTCGTGTGAGACATAGAGCCATTGTGTAACTCCGTTACCGCCTTCGCGGTCGGCGTTCAAGCCGGATGAACAACTCACACGGGGTCGAGTGTTCATTCGGTTTGAACGCCTCCCTCTCAGGTGATAACTATTACTTCGGTCACTGGAATCCATTCGCAACTTGTCAGAGATATTCGATGGAATGTATATTTTCCTTCAGGCAGTCCCGTTAATTGTCAATTCATCTTACGTCGCCACCTAGAAAGCTATTTCCATCTACCGCTTAAAAGCTGATGGTCGACAGATCACTGTCATCAGCTATAATCAATTTCACCGAAGAGCATGTTTATACGTTATACGATCCTTGAAATGAGCCCGCCTGGCCGGGTTTAACAAAGGAGATGGTACGATAAGGCGGGATTTTGCTCTATACGTGGTGCGGTTGAAATCGAAGAAATAAAATGTCTTTAAAATAACTGTTTTAAAGTAATGGCAAGAGAAAATATGTGTACGCAATATGTGAAAGTTCTAGCTCGATTGCTTTATGATTCTAGTTATGTCATTAAATTAAAATTCACAGCATGTGCTAATTCGTGAAAAAGGGTCTAAATTGAGTCAATCAAACACATATTCAGACACGAAGGACCCCTTGGACCAAAAAGATTTTCCAGCAATGAAGATATAATGCCACCGCACTTGACCAGGTTAAATGGCGTTTTGGTCCTAGGGGTCCTTCGTGTCCAAATGTGTATAATAGACTCGATTTAAACCATTTTTTTAACGAAATAGCACATGCTGTGGATTTCAATTTCATCTCGTGACTATAGTCATAACGCAATCCAGCTAGATCTTTCACATATTGTGTACATATATTTTCTCTTGCCGTTACCTTAAACACAAATATTTTCAGGACTTTTTTTCGATTTCAACCGCACCACGTACAGGCCAAAATCCCGCCTTATCATACCATCTCCTTTGCAGCTCAAAGACGACTGCGTCAAAGTAATTATTTTATCTACGCACACTAGATATTGAACACATTGGTAATAAGTAGACAGGTAACGCATTATAATTATGATTATTTAAGAAAGAATGTTTCCATAGGCGTCCTCAATGTTTATTTTATGAACGGTTAGTTTAGGAAAGTTTTTCTTTAAGGGCAAGGGCGAGGCCCGCCCTAAAATTTATGAACCTTCCCAAACTAACCGTACGTAAAGTAACCATTGAGCACGCTTATGAAAACATTATTTCTATTCTATGGCACTATTCAAATTGATTATCAACAAAGATTATAATGAAAAGTTGAAAATATATAAACTTTGACATCCTTTCTCCTCTTTGTTGAAAAAACTGGTTCACTGATATTGGCACCATGCTTCGGTTTCGGTTGACGTTTCAGTGGACGAGTTTATGTGGTATCTCAAATGGGGATTGATTCTGTCAGCCGAGTCAGGCGTTGAGGAACATACATGTACGTGGATATAGGTCTATTTGTGTCGCCTTGTTGATCAATTTCACAATGTAAAGAGCAGCTAAACTTGAGAAAGAAATTCCATCTTGTAATTTATTTGTTTGTCTTATTCGATTGTGATATGTATGAAAGCAGACGTCCCTTTCCTCACCCGACTTGTGAAATGGAATCTCCAAATGAAAACCTGTATGATACGTTTCACACAACTGTGACAAAACACTCAATAATTGCACAGTTAGCAAGTTATTATAGACAGTGTTATAGAATAATGAATAAGACATGTTACCGAATCACGCATCACAGCATACACACGAAGCAATTGCGTCCAAAGAATAACTCACCAACATTCGCCGATTTATATCGACAATTTGGTATGAAGTTTATTTTACATTTTTTTTGCCGGCTAACATATCGGGTGATTGCCACTTCGGGTTCATCATTGGCTCTTTATGGGAGTAGATCATATTCATTTTTCAAAGTCAGAATAAATATGCATAAACTTGCAGTAATAACTTGTTGTGCCAAGATATCATCACAATATCTGTAGATATACTGCGTCTCTTATGCATCCCGCACCATTGAATCAGTAGGTAAATGAGCCTATTTTCCTGTGTAAAGCTTAATTAAACTCAACTCTCAAATGAAGATGTTCTTCAGTTTACCATATGAGAATTTATATACTTCTTATGAAATATGAAATAAAAATGGGGGTCACCATACCTTTTCCAAATATAGCAGTTAAATATCAGCCGTTTCCTTCCTACACTCTAACCTCAGAAGGTGTAAAGAAGGTGTAAAAAAAGGTGTAAATCAAACGTTTACACCTTCTGGGTTCATGTTTACACCCTTAGGAGGTGTAAATAAGGTGTAGAAAAGGTGCAAATGTATGAAGATTGATTCCAACCCTACTTTTACACCCGTAAAGGTGTAAATTTATTGGAAGGTGTTAAAAAGGTGTAAATACTTAATTTTCCATACACATTTGGAACTTAATTTCCATGTTGCGGAAATGTATTTCCTTGTCATGCTTACGGTAAACCATCAACATTTTCAAGCACCCCAACTTTTTACACAAAATTAAATCAATGGATCTAACAATTTGACCAGTCTCTCCAACATTTGAGCAAAAATTCTGAAGGAAATATTACAAAAAAAAACGAGCTGCAGACCATAAGAGTCAATCCCCCCGTCGGTTTCACGAGGGAGTGAATATTGAACAGCCGCTCAAGTGTTTTCACTCAAGGTTGGGCCCAAGACTACAGAGTGGGAGGGGGGGGGGGCGTTCTGAGGTTTTGAATATCAACATTATAGTAAATGTTATGTATCATGCAGAGTCGACAAAAGCACGTTGTTTGTCGACCAATGTAAGAAGTTATCAGATCGATATCTACAGTGCTGATAACTGCTCAGCTATCAGATAAAGTGATTTTTAACTTCATTCCAATGGGGGATTTGCACAATAAGCAGTGAATACAATGTAAAATTATGGGCGTTGATTGATCCACTGAGACAGGAAGGTGTGAAAGAGACTTAACGGTTCGAAGTGATAAGCATGACAGCTTGTTGTGCATGTTGTCCATTAACAATTGCGCGATTATCGTCACAAATTATTACTTGATAAAGCAATGGTTGCCATCCTCTCCGGCAACGACCCCTTTTGACACACC
The DNA here is from genome assembly GCA_036873755.1 of Hanleya hanleyi. Classification (NCBI taxonomy): domain Eukaryota; kingdom Metazoa; phylum Mollusca; class Polyplacophora; order Lepidopleurida; family Hanleyidae; genus Hanleya; species Hanleya hanleyi. The sequence continues at coordinate 12,676 of JAVTVY010037378.1, forward strand.
AAAATCATAATCCGCGGCCTGCCTTTGTCTCATACCCCTTTGACGCTAACGCCAAGCTTTGGTTAAATTGTACATATCGGTGATGATTCTATTGCTCAATTAGTTTTTTAGTTTATTCTGCCAATGCCTAACAATATATGCATCGCTTCTATTGTTCATGAATTTGTAAATAAGCATGGCTCCGCTCCCCATGCTGTTATTCATTATTTATTTTAATATTTAGCACTGCAAAAGATCTTAAATTAACAACATGTACCGTGAAGTTTAAATAAAATATTGAGTTGATGGGCCGCGAAATCCGTATGGGAAGCGGCTCTTAAACTACAATTTCAATCAATCATGCTGTCCACCATTTCCAATATATGCACACGCGATATTACTTCCAAACAAACATATATTAGGATAAATTACGTACAGCCGTTTTTTTCACGTCGCTCGTTCGGTGCTGTTCTATCCATCAAAGTGGACTTTCTGCGAGATGGCGACTTGTCCGCTGTTGATCGGGGAGAACCGAAAGAAAATCGCTTTACCTTTTGCAACTCCCAGCCTGTCGGACCTTGAAGATCACATTTCACAGAATGCTACCTAATTTGATCTAATTGACATTAACGACGTAACCTTCCAGGTAAATATGCCATTTTTTCATATTTGTACAATATAATTGCCCCTGTGAACCCAGGTCGGAGCAGGGAGATGCATGTAAATATGTATGTATTTAGAAGCTGAAGAAATGTTAAATCTTACAGACAATTTATAACGGAGAATATATTTTTATACTGTCGGAACAGATGATCGAAACATAGTTCAACTATGCTAAAATTGTGACTCGATTGAGTATTTTCTGTTGCTCCCGGTATTTCATTCAACTTTTGCCAACAGAACAGAACAAGCTCGAAACTTTGTCGAATCAACATACATGCGGAGAAATACGGTGCTATGATAGCATACACTTTTGCAAAATTTGATTAATATAATCTGCTCAGAGATATTGTTTGACCCAATCAACTTAGTGACGCTTGGAAATATAGAAATTCTATTTAAATCTCATCAATAGTAGGCCCTTATATGAGATAAAAACGAGTCAGAACTGGTTAGCCTGGTGCCCTGATTATGGAGGTGCTTGTTACCCTATACCATAGTGTTCGGGAACCAGGTTATAAATGATACTAGTCAATGCGCATGCTCACAGGGATCACGTGGGAGAAAATGGAGGGCGGTTTGATTTTCTTCGAGAAGGCTTGTTTCAAACTTTGCGAAATCGTGTCGATTTAGCCCACTATAGTCACACATGTTTGTAAGTATTACCTTCGTTAGATAGGAGTGCAACTACCTCGAACACGTCACTGTTGAAAATGTGCTCCAAAATGTTCAGCTCGCATAAAACTGGAAGTTCATTCATTGAATGGGAATCCAATATGGCAGCACCAATTTGTTCAGTGATAGCTTTGCTCAGTTCAATGCAGTACTTATAGTGAATTTTAGTACTCGGTGGAATAGGAATAGTTAATAACGCCCAGCCACTTGGAACATCATGGAACGATATGTTTGGGATATTTTGAGGTACTATTTACCCTTACTATTTACCCATATAATTTTACTAATATGAAACCAGAATTATATGATGTTTAAAAAGAGCTAGGCTGGACTGGAGGATCGGTTCTTGTAGGTTCTCTTCAACCCCTACGACTTAGTTTCGTGGGTATATGACGGCTTACTTTCATGGCTATTTGTTTGCCACTTAGTTAAATGTGATTTATTTGTTTTCCAGTTGTATGATGCTGATCTTGAAGAGTTCATGGACATCGAGCACCACGATGAGATACCGGAAAAGTTCGAAATCCAGATATTACATCATACGACAACAGATTGAGCATTTTACAATGTCCCAGAGCGTACTGATAAGGTATCAACGGTTCGTGTTCTCCTGTGATGTCTACCCCGTCTTTGATATTCCATATGATACCCAATGTATTCGTACCACAAAGCAGTGTTTGGTGGTGAATCACTGTTATTCACAGACCATGAAAATATAATCATTAATTATGACAGAACTAATGAAATAACCTAGTATTGTGAAATTTGACCGGAACCTTTGCTAATTTTAATAAGTCTTATAATTATTATTCACTTCTGGTTTTGTAGCTACACTGATCAATCGTTCCAGTTCAATGAATATGTGGATACATGTATATTTGATTCACCCTGTTTCTATGCAGACTACGCAGGATATAGCCAGTTACTTATGTGCGTCCTTAAATCGCAGTTGAAAAATCAATATTTTCCCCATTTCAGGAGAGCACAGGCACTGGTCCAAGTGACACCGTGGAAATGCATTCCCAACTTGAACTATCAACTGTGTAAGTCAACTTTCTTACAGTCTGATTACCGTAGTTTTGTTTCTTTTCCAAAGCAAGTAAATTTTGATTCAGTTACATGAGCTGGGTTCGACGGGTGGCACTGAATAAGAGACCGATACAGACCGATAATTACAAAGGACAGACCGATACCTATATATAATAGATTACGGCCTCTAGAAGACATAATTGGTAATTTGTGGTATTTTCTTGTGAAAACAGCTGTTAAAAGCGTAAAACGGTGTGGCAATCAGCTTCCCGCTAGGCCCTACGGGGAGCGGCACACAGCCGATTCGCCCACCTGGGTCGTCTAACACCTTCCATGCACTCCCAGCGGACCGGTTCGGCCGGTGTGTTTATGCAAGAGCAGTAGTTACTGCGACAGATTCCACGAATTGGAACAAAGAGCTCGCTTTTCATGAGCAGCAGTGATACCATTATTAATATTAATATAATTAATATTATTAATATATTAATATTATTATTAATATGACCCAATATTGTATGAAATTTATCAGACACGAAATGACAAATTACGGTACATGAAGTGAGAGAAGGCAATAAAAATATATGTTTATGGGCGGAGAATGGCATATTTCTACTTCACAGTTCAGGCAGTAACAGTAAGAAATAAAGAAAGTAAAAAACCTGAAGAAAAGATCCATCCGTTTCATTCCCACCTACCATCCAGCGATGAAATATATAAGGAAAATCCTGTTGAAATATTGACATTTTATCAAATCTTTCGAATCACACGCAACGAAAGTCTGGGAAAACCCAGTAATTGCATACAGAAGGGGGAAGAATTTGAAAGAAATGTTAAAGAAATCAAAACAATGAACATTGTGAATTGATACGTTGGACTCCTGATGGGGGTTGACGTGTTGTTATTTTACTGAAATAACTCGAATAAACCCGAAACACTTGTTTCATTCAACTTTATTTGTGCTCAATATGCTCCTATAATATCAAGTATGTGTAATATAAATCAGGAGAATTTGAAGCTGCAGGTCGGGGCGCCAGGCGACTCTGGCGGGCGAATTGACCGTGCGATTCGGCCGTGTGACGCGCTTCCTAACGTAACGGGCGCAGCTAAATGCGATACCGTTTTGCGCTATAAACGATCGTTTTTTATGAGAAAATCCCACAAAGTACCAATTATGTATTCTGAAAGTCGTAATCAATTATACTTAGGTATCGGTCTGTATGTTTTTAGTACTGGTCTGTATCGGTCGGTAATGAGGGTGCCCGGGTTCGACTACTGTGTTGGGATTGATATTTCAAAACATATATTTACAATTTGTTTCTGTGTATATTTCCATTTAACAAAATGGAACTTTAATGCATAAAGTGATGAGTAACATTTACATTGTGGAATTTATCAGCTGTGGTTCTTACTGGTTGTAGGACTGGACCTAGCAGCAGAACACCTACTCTCGGTCGGGCCATTGGACTTTGCTCTGCCAGCCTTTGATACAGACGCCACCTGGACACTCGAAAAGCAAAGCAAACAGACCCTTCCACAGCTCAAAGGCGGGGAATTATTGATGGCCATTTTTGTTACCTGTTTTACCCTACTCTCTATGAGAGTTTTT
>JAVTVY010037379.1:0-16799 GCA_036873755.1 Hanleya hanleyi
AGGGCCAATGGTCACGATGGGAACAATCTGGCAGGGCCGATGCTTACAATGGAACCAATCTGGCTGGGCCAATTTGGCAAGGCCAATAGAATGAGCCCCTGGATAGGGATAATGTTGAGGATATTTCTTTGAAAACTTACCAGTACAGTTGTTGGGGTGGTTGTCCCCACCGCCTGGAGTTGGGTGGCCACTTGGGCCACTGCAGTTGCTGTCACGGGTTGTTGTGCTGCCTGCTGGCTTCGCTGAGCTGCTAGTTGTTGTTCTGCCTGGGCCTATAGATAATAAAAAATAATTCATTATCAACAGTTATACCATACATGATGTTAACACAGAGGGTTAACTAAAATATGGTTTTAACAGATTTGTGAACAGAAAGCGGGTAAGGAGTGAGTGAGTAAGAGTTGTCTATATACCAGATGTCTGTAAACTAAGAACCATGTGATAACAGTTTAATATCATGGGTCATATTCACATTATTCACAATCTCTATACACTAGCCCAGTCATTTAGTAAAGTCTGTTCAGGTTTCACAACATTTCCCAAAGCCAAAGTATCAAGTCTGGTTATGAAATCATATTATGTGGAGGTATCGCAGAACCTCTTAAAATAATTCAACAATAGGAAGTGAAATATTCCACCACATTAAATCAGATCAAATGTTTGACAAAATGATTTTGGTATCCTGCAGTAACTGACCTTCTGTACAAGTACTTGGCTCTTTTTCTTCTCAAGCTGGATGCGCTCTGCCCGAATGGCAGCCACTTTCTCGGGGGTCAGAGGGGTGTCGTAGGTGATTCCACTCTCTGCCAGCACGGCTGCGTGCTTCGGGTTTTTCTGTGTAGGATTGACGAGCGTAGGACGGAGGGTGGGCGTGCGTTTTGTGGCGATGCCCTTGACAGAATCGAAGCGTATTGAGTGTAGCATGGTGATGGAGTTGTTGTTGTCCTGGCCGAAGAGCTGGCTGGTTTTCATTGGGCGGTTGTTTTTGGTCTGAGTAGAAGAGGATGAGGAACTTACTACAGGCAAGTCCTACAGAGGGCAAAATTGAGTATGCAACTATCCACATGGCATGGTCAATTCATACAATCATACACATATACAATACATAGGCTACTTCAGGTACAAGGGTATCCACCAGATATGATGGAGATTTTAAAATCAGCTACAGAATCTGTTATAGTTCTGAAAAGAGAATATGAAACACCTGGCACTAAAGTTAATTTCTTTTTGTTATTATGTACATAAAATTTAGGTTTAGAGGAGGGTCTCATTCCTGGCTGGTAACTTTCATGATATGCAGGTCTCTGTTCATTGTTCAATATTGAAATGTTAGTGAAGGTGATTAATTACAATATCAGAATTAAAAATTTTAATTACGTTGATATATATGAGAGACATTTTATTCTGTTATGTAGACTCAGAATACACAACAGTCACACACACCTTATAGATTCCTTTGGATTTCTTCTGTTTCCTGGGGTTAATGTCGTACAGTATCCTCCCTTCTTCCCTGGCTATGATGACATTCTCGTAACGGTTTTTGCACTGTTTGGGTGAGCGATAAACTCTACTACAGCTGTTGACGACATCAGAGACGAGGTCCCAGTTAGGAATGTGAGCCGGTGAGACGACCATCAAGTTCAGGGGTAGATCCAGTAATGTCTGCACAGCCTGTACAGGTAAATAGACAATACTCAGATAGAGTACATAAAGCTTCAGACAACTACAGATCCAGTAAGAACATATCAACAGTGGCCTGAACGGATCAGAGCACTTCCCATGTTACCAGTTTGTTCCCTGCTGGATTTGAGAAAGAATTTCATTTAATGTCACGTCCAGCAGTAATATAGATATATAGCGACGAACAACATTAATCTCTATCTAAAGTTGTCACATAATCCTTAGTTGTGTCCCTTATAAAACTTTCCAGTCCATGTGGTATCTTCTGAATGCAACCAAATAGTACTTAGCATTGGGGACCACGAACTCGGTCTCGAAGTCCCAAATAACTCTTTCTTTATGTTTAGCAGACTCTTTATAAACATCTTGACTGGTTTTGAGGAGGCATTCAAAGAAATTCCCAAATCAGTGCAATGGTAAGGTGGCGATATGTTGATGGCTTCGATTAAAATTTCAAGGAGGCAACCAATCCAGTGCAAACGCAAAATGTCACATGGTTCTGCCTATATCATGCTTGATTGATGTCAAGACTATAGACCTGTAATCACCAGCACAATCCAACCTAAACAACCTAGTTGATAATTATTGGATAACTATAAAGCAGATTTGACTACTAGATAAGTTTCATCACCGTCCATAAAGGTTATGGGTTGGTAATATATTTCATTGGTGAAACATCATGTTTTTGTCGATGAATAAACCAACAAAAGCTAAGAAAAGCAAATTAGGTCTAGAATATTTCTGTGTGTGATACTGGACCTTAGGACGAGAGAAGTTATAACACATTACCTGTAGAAGGGCCCAGTCTTCATGTATCAACCACTCAGGATGGTCTGGTGTGCTATCCATTATAGGCTTACTACCAGATGTAGGCAGGGGGCGGAATGGCTTTATTAACCCTTGTTTGAGTTTCTGAAGTTTGGCCTCCTTACGAAGCTTGAGTATAGCTGCGGTCGGACGTTCAAAAAGAGATCGTGGAACACGAGGTTGCTCTTCCTTGCGCTGCTTTTGTTTCCGTGCTTGGAATTGCACCGCTGCCTCACTGCTGGCTTGCTTCTGCAGCAAACGTCCTGTCGGGTAAATATACAATGTAGTATACATGTACTTGAAATTAGAATTGAGAGACAAAACACAGTATGTTTTGTAAGATATATACCAAAGCATGTAGACATTCAGCACATAAATGGCAACCGTACACCAAAGATGTAATCAGTCACAAATATTTGTAATGGGGTTAACCAGGCGACGTCTAAGGGAGGCAAATCTTGTAACTGCTAGAACATCAGTGACCTCTCACATAATTACAATACATTCATTGATGAATAGTCCCATCCTTATACTGTATTTCAATGAGATAGAGGGCAAGGGTGTTCCAGCTGTTACAAGATTTGCTCCCCTTGGTAGATACTTCATGTTGGAAGCTATTGTCGGAGTCTTTGTGCAGCTGAAAAGGCTCGAGTCCAGACTTATTGTTGCCCCCAGACTTGGCTATTGTATGCATTGTCTCGTGATTCTTTTATGGAGTATGAACCCTCCCCTTAGACATCACCTGGATAACCCATTGTCCAAAATGGAGAGAAGTAGCCACAGGACAGGTTCCAGGAGTAAGCTTGGCCATTTTCGTGATTGGAGCAAGTCTGGTTACAGTTTAGCAACCCATTGATATGTCCACCAATATGTAGCTCTAATAAGTCTGAAGTTGTCACTATGGCACCACTCATCTATAATACTGTCAATACTTCAACTTCAACATTATAATGAGACAAGTCCATATATATATGGTTCATGGTAAGTACTGTAGCCTAGAGAATTCAAAAGCATTAATGCACTAAGGACTTGGTTGTAGCCAGTAGATATTCGAAACTATCAATGATACTCTGAGTAGGTTTATGGAATTCTAAAGGAACAGGAATAATTGCTACTTACGAGACATAATTTCCACTTTGGGTTTCCTTATACGTTCCTTCTTCACATAAATGGGAGGTAACTGTGTTTCGGTCATGGCCATAGGCTCATACATGAAGAAGATGGTATTATCAATATATACATCGTTGTCATCCTGGGGAGGAGTGGGAGGTGCCCACATCTGAAAGCGGAGAAACACTCGTTACCAATCATATAACAAACACTTAACTCCGAGCCAATTAACTTCATCGCTACAATAGGATATCCGGGCCAAAATGAGGATTTGGAATTCATTAAATATATTCATTAACAATTTCTTTAAAAACTGAGTAGGCCTGCAAGTGATTCACAGTGAAAATATAGGAGAAAATATAGGAGGAAATTTGCCAAAATATAGGAGAAATATAGAATTTTCTTAATAAAATATAGGAATTATCGGAAATAAGGAAGTGTAAAACCGGTCACTACTACATTGCATGTTCCAAAATTGGTAGTTTTATTGGTGTTTAATAAAAATATTTCCACTGAATGCGGTCATAATTGTGGTGGAGGAGGAGACCCGTTCTGCTGCTTGGTTCAAGAAAGAGAAATTTAAATGTTTTCATATTTGCCGAGTGAAGAGAGCCAAAACAAATTCCTGAAATGTATTTTTCCATGCCAAATTGGTGAAGGTTTTCATGAGAAAAAGTCAAAATATAAGAGGTTTTGAGTAAAATATAGGAAAATATAGGAATGACTAAAAAATATAGGAAATATAGGAGGCACTTGAAGGCCTGACTGAGTGCTCTTTTCCTCAACAAACAACTTGCATGTCTTTTTCTATGTGTTTAGAATTTTTGTTTCCAAGTCCATCTATGTTTTTCTTCATAAGTTTTCATGTTGGTGATTTGTCTGAGCTACTGTTTTACTGTTATGTACAGTATAAAAAAAGAACAGGGTATACCCATCCATGACCAAGACAATAGTAAAATGTAACCTGGCGGAATAACTTACAGGCATCTCGTCACCATTCGTGTCCGATATGTACACCTGTCGAATGGAAAACAGTTAAAATATCATACTAACATAAATCCAATGGCAATAGACTTTAGTAATCTACTATTCTCCGATTGACAACTCCATTTGGGTGAGTGAGTGAGTGAATATAATTTAAAGTCGCTTTCAACAATATTTCAGCAATATCACGACGAACCAACTAAGCACCACCCAGTCCAGTTGTGTTCCTGCTACTTGAAAGAAGAAATCCTTGAAGCAGCATGGAACCAGACACCCTCCATCCACCCTATAAAACACAGAGGACAGCGCACAAGACACAGACAGGACGCTTACATGGTGCAATAACGACAAGTGATATTACGGTACAGTGCTAGACATCACATTATCAAGTTCCTGTTGCTTCTCAGCAAAATGCATTGAAGCAACAGGAACCTGAACCCACCCGCCAACTCCATTTGGAGACAGACTTTAGTAATCCCCTATTCTTCAAGTGATAACTCCAGTTATTGCTCATGAACAAGTATATGTTAACATTCAACATGAAGTGAATGCTTGGAGAGATAAGAGCTGCACTTTTACTCGTCTTGGACCAGGACATTCATTGTTCTGTTAAATAACTCAACATTTGACTAGCTGAAGTAGTTCCTCCCCTCCCTGTTAGCCAACACCTGTTATACCTTAATTTTCATATCTGATGTCTCAAGCTATGGTTCCTTAAAAATCCTTCACTGTCCTTTGCAAAATCTATCAAATACAGTTACATGATAACAGCCAAGCAGGAAAAGCGTGGTTAATACGTAATAATTGATATCTCTACCACTATGTATTAAGGCAAACTTTTAAACATGAAACAGACACATGTTGCCAAAGTGGAATAGTACAGAGAGAGAGAGAGAGCATTATTAAGGAAGATCAAACCAGCTATCTACAGGTATTCTGCTGAAGAGAGATGTGTTTCATTAATGTAATCAGATTTTACCAGAAGAGATGTTTAAATATAAAATGATGTATTAAGTCTTCTCACTGCAGAAATGTGCAATGTGATGTTCTATTTTCCGACATTATTGATGAGGCTTCATGGCTTTATTAAATACACCTGCTGATCAAATGTTTATCAGAAAGGTCACATCGGCACTGTGTACCTCCACAGGCATGTTGAAGATGTTTCTGCCTATGCTATAGACTGTACCAGTATGAGGGATATTTTTAGCCAGTGATAACCAGATTATCAGTGATAAAGTGAATGCTGATGTATGATTAACTTTGACAATATGCCAGTTATCAGTAGTTACAGATATTCTTTCATGTTGAAGCATAATTAGGGAAACAGATTTACACACAAAGCTTCCCAGCTCCAGATGACAGAGCCAATCTATGTTTTTAAGATTTATATTGGAAAACCCAGTTTATCGTCGTGCATTTCTACATCTGCAGGTCTTCATTCTCATATACATCTGGATTCTGAATACTGTGAACAACCGTACTGTTCGAATGTTTGCTTCCACAGATGTACATCAATTAACCCTATAGCCATAAGCATATGCGAGAGGACAATGGCTGGTTTAGCGACAAATTGTGCAACACAATTCCCCCCTCCCCCCCCCCCATCAAGTTCGCCCATTGTTTTATCAGTTGTACAAGGATAACTAAGTAACTTATTTGAAATTACATTGCGGGAGGGAGTGCATATGAATTAAGATCGCTTTCAACAATATTGCAGTCATACAACAATGTATAGATTCCATTTCTTATACCTTAAGTTAGTCACATCTTATGACAAGGTGTCTGAGGAGCCGAGTTCCTCAATTCTCTCCATGACCTGGGGTGTTCATATTGGGTTTCAATTATTAATTTTAACGAGCCTTAGCTTTGAAAAAGTTGGAAGTAATCTATAACAAACATCAGCATCAAAGCAATAAAAGAAATTCTCCCCCAGAAATCTCTTACAGGACTCCTTCGTTGGATCACCCAATAGCAGACTGTGGTGGTAGCAAAGTCCTGTGTTGTGAATCATCAAATTACTGCATTGTCCTTCAAATTGGAGAAGTGGTTTATCTCTATCTCTTCATTCTACATCCTCTGCTAGGTATAGTAAAAGGCTACATGTATGTAGTATGAATTTGGAAGACCCAACTATAATCATTTGAAGCATGTTGTATAACCTAGAATTTGACCTTGATAAAATATGTCAAGTTCGGTCAAAATGAATAGGCTTCAGGGCCTGATCTAGACTTTTAGTTTGGGCACCCTTACCTGGCGCAGAGTGTGATAAGTTATAGTGAAATAGGCCGCGATGTGGGACTGTCGAAGCCCATGGAAGCTGTGGGAGTATTGAATGGTCTAAATACAGCCTGATAACTTAATATTTGGCAATAGTAATTGCATTAATATAGGTTTCAGCCTGTTCAGAGGGAATTTGCTAAAAAAAAAAAAAAAATTTTTTTTTTTCTTCTCATTTGGGCGCCCAAATTCATGGCGCCCAAATCCGTTATAACGGGTTCAAAAACGGCCTGGATCAGGCCCTGGGCTTCTAATCAATCACCAGTTGCATAGATAGTGTAGTATAAATTTGTGGAGTCTAGCCCTGATCCCTCGACATATTGCAATAGCGAGAATTTGACCTTGATAAAATTGATAAAGGTCAGTGAAATTGGAAAGGCTTCTAGTCAATCATCAGTTGCATATGTAGTATAAATTTGGAGAGCCTATGTATAATCCTTCAAAAGTTATTACCAATACTAGAATTTGACCTAGATAAATAGGTCAAGGTCAGTCATCTTCACCAGACTAATGACGCATCACCAGTTGCATACGTTATACAAATTTGGAAAGCCTGGATAAAATATTTCAAGATGAGTTATAACAAGCAAGATGGACGGACAGACGGACAAACCGACCAAGAAGACAAAACGAAGTCCAATTTTAGAGTTAAACTTCCACAAAAATTCTCTACAAATGGCAATAGAATATTGAGAACCAAGACCATAACCAGATGCATAAAATATATCCACCATAACTGGTGCTGCTGCTGCTGCAGGGGATGTCAACCTCTATGGTAGATTTTTTAGGTCGATGATATCCACATTCCTCTTCAAATTTGAAATCAATCGGTTCAATCAATTTATTGTCCGTGCATCTCTTGGATTATACTAAAAGGCCGACAGTGACCATCTTGGATTATGAAGGTAACTGAAAAGCAATACCAACCATCCTCTCACCGATGTCAAGCCACTCTCCAAGTTTGATGTCGATCAGTTCAATAGTTCTCGAGTTATTGGTAAGACAAGTGTGATGGAATCACGGAGTCCCCCAACTTATGCAGCTATACATTTCTCGAGGGATATTTTTTTACCAGCACATTTGATCTACAAACAATGACCTGTTCCTACAAATATCATTACCTGGACACTGAAATGTGCTGAGCCTCTCTTGGCACTGGGGTTATTCAGATAAATCACTAGTCAAATTACACGATATTTTGAAATTGGTCAGTGAACGATTGTGATTGGATATAATCGCCACAGATTTTTTCCAATCATGGTATTTTTACCTCAGGACTGTCCATAACAGGACTAAAGTTGCCTAAGGATGCGTTCTAATGACATCAGACTGTATACCTCCTACTGTCACATGAACCCTTGGGGTTAAAACCGTGGTGCATAGATTTTGTGTGCATGCCTCCTGGCCAGTCAGCATGGTTCATTTCATCTTCACCAGCCAAGTCAACTACATCGCGAAGCTCTCTACGCTGCCTTGACATTCTTGGCTGGTGGCAGAGGAATACTGCTCTGCGCCACCTAGTGGAAGTTTTAACGGCGAGAGACTTTTTGCCACCAGGAGTTGTTCCCCTTCAATCTCAAGTCGGCACACACGCGAGGCGATTCGTTATCGTTCGACCTTGCAGCGTGTTCCAAAATCTGATTCAATTGATCAGAAACACCGAAAGTGACCGTGAAAGTGCTCTTCCTGTATCTTTTCGGTAGAATTCCCCGCACATTCGACAACTCATCCTTAGTGGGGGCGGTCATCTTGGGAAACCAACTACTACGTAACGCGCATTCTGATTGGATGCAGCACGCCGTCTCTGCATCCAATCATCAATGAGGATTAACATTCCAACTTTACTAGAGAAGTATGCCAAGGCAATGTACAGAGCAACGTGATGTACGTCGACTTGGCTAGAGAAGATGGGTTCGTTTCTAAATGGAGAGTGGGATTAGAATGTCACAGCTGAAGACGTGCTGTACTACGGTCAAGTAATTGAGCATCTAATTTATTCAATCTTCTGTATTATAAATATACTGGCATTCTCCATCTCTCTTGTATGCATATTGATCAAATCGATACAGGCTGAATGCGCATGTACACTGTATTCTCTCCCAGTGCAGTCAGAAGGTGTTGCTGTATTGATGCTGATCTCTGGCCCTCCTTCGGTTTCTCACTTGTAATTCATTTTGTTCAATTGTAATTCATTTTGTTGTTTAGATTTTGTAGTTAATTTTCTTAACTGTGGCCCTGGGGCAGCAGTAATTTTGTAAACGTGTTTATCCTATGACAGTGACCTAATTTGTGCACTCCCTGTTCACTCATTTTGGCATAGAACCATGGGGAATGTTCTAGGCAATTCTTTGTTCTATTGTATGACATTTTCTTGAAGTTCCATGTGAAGAATGTGGGCACCAGGAGAGAAATATTCAGCTTGTAAACCGATTGCGATATAACAGGGTCATATCCGGCCTTCGATATGAATTATATGAGCATTCTGTTCTATGAAGTCATCTCATGGAGATGGATGTAGAAAATTCTTGAGGAACTTATGGTCTGTTGACAAGTGTTTTCACGCAAAAGCATGAGAGTGGAATGTTACTAGTTATTGGAGCTCAGAAGTGCTGGTTACAAATTTCAATGTGAAGTCGACATTGTTGGGAAAATTCCCATACTGAATGATGTTCCTTGATTAGAATTACAGAAATTGGACTGGAGACGTCAATCGCCACACTCTTTTATGGTATTTTAGTAAACCTAAGGTTTGGAACATATAGTACCACATTTTCACGCGTGCTGATTTTATGGTCATCTGTTGTAATTTTGTTGGACCATTTTTTGGCTGCAGATTTAGCAAACCTATTCCAGCTGTTTTGAGAGCAATCTTTTATATCCTTGGCTGCATAACAGTTACACCCCAAATATGAAGGTTACAAACTCCAACATTGGGAATATGTACCCACACCAGATGTCCAGCTTTATTGAAATAGTGCCAGTGAAGTTGGTACCGGTACTGAATATGCATATAGCCCTTTGACCAGGTGTGCATTTATTCAAGTTCATGATAAATTTGAGTTATAATCAAATTACCAAACTTCAATCATCTCGCCCATTTTAGATGGGTTTCTCCTTCATGATCTCGCCCATTTCAGATGGGTTTCTCCTTCATGATCTCTCCCATTTCAGATGGGTTTTTCCTTCATGATCTCGCCCATTTCAGATGTGTTTCTCCTTCAAGATCTCGTTTATGTGTGGTGAAAATTTAATGACCCTTGGTCATTCGAGATATGGTGGTAACAGAGAAACTTAACATTCTGGAGACCTGGAAGATATCTGCTGATCTCATCAGTTTTCAATAATCTTCTGCTCCTGGACCACACATTATATAAATTCCGAGACCCTTGGCACAAGTTGTTCTCCAGATATGTATGACTATTCAAGATTGATCGGGTTACCCATATTACGGGAGGTGGCTTTACAAATTAATCCATTTCTATGACAGCGATATCTTTCACCTTTGTCGCATTGTTGTCGTTTTCAGGAAAGATGTGATTGTGTGTGTACAGTGAAACATGAATACGATCTTCATACACAAGTCCACTTCTCCATTTGCACTTCAAATTAGCTTTGATATATTAGCCCACGATCTATCAAGGCTAATTCCAAATGTAAACGGGGAAATCTTTCTTGTGTAACAAGATGGTGAATACAGACACCTGGGTAAACCTACCAACCTTTAACTACTCACATTATCCGTCATCCCAAAACTTCAATTTAAAGTATTTTGAAGGTTGATAAACCAGAACCCTGTCAATACCGACACTGATCTGGTCCCAAGAATGGTTGGTTTACACCGGTTCCACTGTTGTTTTACTATACCCTATCCATATTTCTGCCCTCGTATTTGCCAACCTGCGTCTCATTTCCTGGAGGGGTGAAAGGGCTGGCAAGGAGCAGCGTGATACAAGGTGTTTGGTGCCAAGTGATTTAACATAGGGAGAAACCATAAGGAAGGATATGTTCAAATTAATGACAGAACAAACAAATAGATTTAATTTTTTCACTAATTTCCAAAATCCATGTAACACGCCAGCCTGGCCATTTCCCATAATCACCAGTGCTTCTTCAAGCATCAAGGTTTTTGATGAAATGGTTTATTTTTTGCCCAAAACGATTTGAAAAGCAGCAAAAATGGTGCAGATTCTACCACCCAGGTGAGATGCAGGTTGTAAGAAGAAAACTTAATTCTCTGGTCGAGAGAGAAAGAGAACTCGTGTGCGACACCAAAAACCTTGGATCTCGTACAACTTGAACACTGCCCTCTGGTGGCCAGCACCAGTTTCACCGTCACCAAAGAAATAAGACGCAGGTAACGAGAGTTTATATATTTGCGAAACATACAACTTTTATTCATCAGGTACAATCATTCAGACCACCTGTTAGTTTACAGACACAATTAGGCACAACAAACAATTATCACTGCTCGGACACAGAATAGTCAGTCACAAACACCTGCAAAATTCATATTGCAAAACAAGAAATTCTAATGCATACGAAGATGTGCCAACAAGCACACTGGACACAATTGGCTCATTATTATTAAGTTATCACAATGGGGTTCTCGCATGAAGGTCTTCAGGACTGTTCCAGAAACACGTATATGGGGTGAGGAGAAGACAGCCTTTTCTGATCCCAACCATTTATCCTATCTCCCTAGTGTTAACAACCAACCATGCATATACCATACAACTGAATATTCTCCGCACCCCCTAAACCATGTACTTATTTTTGGAACAGCCATCGGCACAGGCATGGGTGGGATGTGAAACCATGGAACGGTATTGTATATTGGAGTGTAATACATTAACCTGGCAATATAACCAAATGTAATGGTTCAATCGGTGCCTCTACAACCCTTGCTATCTCCCTCCCTCCCCAGGTCTTTAGAGTTACTTTGATTTAGGAATGCTGATCTACAGGAAACCATACACGGTCATCTCTAGATAGCACTTGGTGAATTTAGGTACCACACAGTGGATTGATAGATATGTACACATTATATTGGTTTAATTATGCTAGCACAGCTAAATCACTGGTTTTACAATTCCTACATCCTAAATGACCACATCGTCATCCTTCCTCACCAATGTTATTTACATGCCTAATGCCATTACTACTTTCCTGAGAGGAGGCTGCAGTAGTCCGGTGTTTTACCGGCTGCTTTTCTAAAGGCTTACAATTCTCTCTGATGATAACGTCAGAGAGTGATTTAGAAGAAGAATGGGGATTTAAATTAATGGGTGAATTACACCTGGAGCTGGCCTGAGATGAACTGGCAGAACTATTTTGTGAGCCGGGACATGGCAATACTGGCTCGGAGGCTACAGAAAGTATCTCTACTTCACTACTCTCCGAGTCCTGCCTCAACCTTTCCTCCTCTTTAAGAATGGCTTCCTTTTTGGAGGCTCGCCGGGTGCGAATCACCAGATTAGGATTGGACCAAGGTTGGGGGATACTTGGGTTAGAATTCTCTTTGGGTGACAATACACTGCAGGATCTAGACGTATTAACAGTAGGACTAGCAACCTGAGCAGAACCATTTGCTGGACTGATTACGCTAGCAACAGGGCTGGTTACCCTAGCAACAGGGCTGGTTACCCTGGTGACTGGGCTGATTACCCTAGCAACTGGGCTGGTTACTCTAGCAACCGGGCTAGTTACCCTAGCTACAGGACTGTCAGCCCTTGCGATAGGACTGGTGACCCTGTGATTGGGAGTTGGCACAGAATTCTTACAAGGCTTAGATGGGATCACAATATTTAAGGGTGAACCTGTCGACTTTGACAACTCTGTATTTCCTCGCCTTTCTGGTTTTGCAGTCTCTGATCTACAGACAGGCATTACTCGAATAATATGCTGAGCTTTGCCTGAAGTAGCCCTGCTCTCACTAACTGTTTTATTGAGATTACTCTCTGCAGAGCGCCTACTGCTCGTCCGCGATGGTCTGGGTTGAGCGGGTTGTGGTGTGCTGGCACCAGCCCGAGACCGTCGAGACTTGGACCCTTTCTTCACCTGGTTGTAAGCACTGTCTCGGGAGTAGGTGAACAACATCTCATCTTCCTCCCACTCCGCTCGACGTTCCTCCTCTTCCTTCAGCGCTTTCAGACGTGCCAACTCCCACGAGTTCTTAGCAACCTCCACCTCTCCCTACAAATCAACACAGCGAAAAGTGAGGATAGACCTTGATAATGCTTTACAGCATCATCTGAAATTTTAAGGACACTTTCCATACAATTTCAACTTCAGTTCAGTTGTTACTCAAGTTTTCATTTGGTCTACAATCATTTACAAATTTTGCAGTAATGAGCTGTTGAAACGCAATGATCCCAAATAATATTTGAGACCTGGCTCAACTTTTTTCAAATTTTTTGTGAATTGTTTTATAAATTTTTGTCCATAAATTGGAGGACAGTAATTATTGTGGGCAATTCACCCTAATATTGTATACAATGTTAGAAGTTACTATGAATACATCAGTAAGTTTACCTCTGCTATCTCTAATTCTTCCACATTGTACGGTTCCATTTGCGACTCCATATAACAAACAGCATACCGTTCCACTGGGGACAGCTGAAATTGATGAAAAGATATATAAGTAATAAAACTTGACCATCCTGCAAAATTAGATCACAATCATCAAGGGACAAATATCAGCAGCAGCTGAGAGAGCGAAATACAGATTTATTGGAAGAGAGGTGAGGTGGTGGTGGTGTCAAGAAGCTGAGCTAAGCTTTGGTTGAACAAAATAATGAATCTGATGTAACAGCTTTATTATTGAAACCATGCAAGCAGTCTAGCAAGATAGTAACACAGGGTCCCAACCATTCTCGAAAACCATTTTTCCAGGGCTTTCAGGGACTTTTCAAGCATTACACACACATTTCTTGCATTCTCAATACTTGAATGCTCGCAAAGGGCATATAATAACTTAACCAACAACACAAGGGAATGTTTGTCCGGCTAAAATCTAAGTTCTTTCCATGAGTGATCTAGAATTTCAAGTACTTTCAAGGCCTGAAAATTGGTGATATAAAATAAAAGGACTTTCCAGGAACTCTGGTAACATCACTGGTGAAATAACATTTTTAGCCACCTGACATGGCTGGTAATGAAGTATTACCTCTTTCTCCAGCATGGCCAGTTCCATCTCCACTTTCGATACTTCCTCTTCATCCTTCCTTCTCTCTTCTTTCTCATCCCATGGAATGTTCTCATCAAACTCTGCAAGCTCCGCCTTCTGCTCAGCCCTCACCTGATTGGCTGCTATCACATCAGTTTCATCCTCTGCCTTGCACAGTGCCTGAAGGAATGACACAAAATGTGTGAACATCAGGCCAAAGTTAAGGTCTTTTTTTTCAAGTTCCACAGCACGGATATTTCCAAAATCCCTGGATTATTCTTATTCATATTGTTGAAAAAAATGAAAATACTGCCACTCCATCCAGGATTGATATCGTGCACCGTTTTTGTTTTCTGTTAATATATTCAGTTGACCTGCCACTGCTTCCGGGTAATTTCCGGAATTATTTTCTCAAGATATTTGCTCTGTGACCACATGCATGTATTATGCAACATGAGCTGTTTTTTGTTTACAGAGGACTGAAGAGTCACAACCAGGCCAACAGAAATGTGATCTACTTGGGACGACTACACATACAGCACCCACATCATGTTGATCTACTTGGGACGACTACACATGCAGCACCCACATCATGTTGATCTACTTGGGACGACTACACATACAGCACCCACATCATGTTGATCTACTTGGGACTACACATACAGCATCCACATCATGTTGATCTACTTGGGACTACACATACAGCACCCACATCATGTTGATCTACTTGGGACTACACATACAGCACCCACATCATGTTGATCTACTTGGGACGACTACACATGCAGCACCCACATCATGTTGATCTACTTGGGACTACACATACAGCACTCACATCATGTTGATCTACTTGGGACTACACATACAGCACCCACATCATGTTGATCTACTTGGGACTACACATACAGCACCCACATCATGTTGATCTACTTGGGACTACACATGCAGCACCCACATCATGTTTATCTACTTGGGACGACTACACATGCAGCACCCACATCATGTTGATCTACTTGGGACAACTACACATACAGCACCCACATCATGTTTATCTACTTGGGGCTGACCACACACATGCAGCACTTCCACATCTGTGTTGATCATGGGACAACTACATACAGCACCCACATCATGTTTATCATGGGACGACTACACATGCAGCACCCACATCATGTTGATCTACTTGGGACTATACATACAGCACCACATCATGTTTGATCTACTTGGGACTACACATACAGCACCCACATCATGTTGATCTACTTGGGACTACACATACAGCACCCACATCATGTTGATCTACTTGGGACGACTACACATACAGCACCCACATCATGTTGATCTACTTGGGATTATACATACAGCACCCACATCATGTTGATCTACTTGGGACTACACATACAGCACCCACATCATGTTGATCTACTTGGGACTATACATACACAGGGTTAGATCTAGGGTCTCACAGCGTCCGTGAAACGGACACAGGTACAAAATCAAATGAATTAAAAATGAATATGTTTTTGCAAAATATCAAATGATTTTTTTCAAAAATCAAATGATTTTTTTCAAAAATCAAATGATGTTTTTTTACGATGTTTGAAAGCCGTAAACCTGGACGGGTGTGTGTCAACTCGCGTTAGACAACTTATGACAAGGGAGACAACTATGCATCTATCCGTTGATAAGCTTGGCCACTAGGGGCGCGATAGTTTTCGTTCTCCAGGCAGAGGTCTATACTATGAATGAAGTCGGAAATATGTACGTCTGTGAGTGTCTGGAGAGCTAGGCAGCGCACGTGCGTTCTCGCGTTGTATCTGCAATGACAAGCCGCGTCATGGCGGGACAGAAAGGTCGGTCTGGGGGAAATACGAAGGGTAGCGGCCGCACAAGAGGATGCGGTGTATTGGCTGGACATTTGAAAAAAAAAATAAAGGAAGATGAAGGGTCTGACTGCCACAAAGTCGGCGTTCTCTTTGCTCGATGCTGTGCTGCCGGTATTGAAAACACAGGTCAAGCAGATGTTGAACACGACATGGAAAATGATGCAGGCATCGAAGCTGGGACAAATTATGTTCAACCCGTTTAGGCAGTCGAGGTGGGAAGAGAATTAGCTTCGAATGATATACAGCATGGTATAAAAATACTGTACAGAGGAATCTATTCAATAGAAATTTTGAAAGCAGCAGCTGTAAATAATTTTAAAAGCAGATGATCAAATTAAACAAGAAGTCACGTGGAGTAAATGATCTGGAAATTCATGCAGCAAGTCCCTGCTCAACTTTGTCATTTTGAAACACAAGCAAGATCAGCCTGAATATGGTGAAAATTTGGAAAAAAAGAAGTAAATTGTTCATTATCTACAGGTATCTGACAAGACATTTAAATAGCCAGAAATGGGCTCGAATGCTCCTGAGAGCATCTAAGACCCCAGAGCTTCCAGGACCCCGGCCTGTACGCTACGCCTCGCTGCGCTCGGCATTATTTTTTTCAAATAAGGACACTACTTCAAATTCCTGGATATAACCCTGATACAGCACCCACATCATGTTGATCTACTTGGGACTACACATACAGCACCCACATCATGTTGATCTACTTGGGACTACACATACAGCACCCACATCATGTTGATCTACTTGGGACGACTACACATACAGCACCCACATCATGTTGATCTACTTGGGATTATACATACAGCACCCACATCATGTTGATCTACTTGGGACTACACATACAGCACCCACATCATGTTGATCTACTTGGGACTATA
>JAVTVY010037380.1:0-16735 GCA_036873755.1 Hanleya hanleyi
ATCACAGAAGATTCAGCTGGTGTTTACTAGTTACCCACAGCTGAGATTAGAGAAGATTGAGCAAGTGTTTACTGGTTACTCAAAGCGGAGGTTGGAGAAGTGTTAACTGGCTACTCACAGCTGAGATTAGAAAAGAATGAGCAAGTGTTTACTGGTTACTCAAAGCTGAGATTATAGAAGACTGACCCAGTGTTCACTGGTTACCCAAAGCTGAGACTAGAGAAGATTGAATCAATGTTTACTGGTTACTCAAAGCTTGGATCAATGAAGATTGAGCCAGTGTTCAGGGCTTTAGATTAACCCCTTGATACAACGTAAAACTTTGTGCCCAAATTAGGATCCACCCAAAGTAGAGGGCACAAAAAAAAAATTAAGAAAAAAAATACCTTGTTTTTTTTTTACTAGTTTTCTTGCATTGAAAATCAATGTTTAATATGCTGATTCCTCTTCAATTAAAATTCAAATTTGAGTCAAAGCCTACATACACGCATTTTGCCAGAATTCTGGTTTTCAATAATTTGGGCACCTTTCTCTGCCTCAAATTTTTTGGCTGCGCTGAATAGAGGGTGTGCCCAAATCAGAGTAATCTGAAGCCCTGGTGTTTACTGGTTACTTACAGCTGAGATTCTCTGATCAATGTCCATATCTGTGTCTTCATATAATCTACTACACTCCAACCTGGTGATCATGTGACTGAGCAGACTCTCCAGCATAGAGCTCTTCACCTGAAAAACACATCCATACCCATAAATACACATCTAAAAATTCTTAAATACACATCTCTGTCTACGTCAATTGGTACCACAGATCCTCTCGATAAAACACTTCTGACCATATCATAATTTCAACAACCTGAAGCCCGGCGCACACGAGAGCTATCGCCTGAGCTAATGACCTAAAGTGCTTGTTGGATCAGGGGATAATACTCATGTGTGGGCAGTTTTTTTGTGAGATTTCCTCTGCATGAGGGCATGAGCAATACATCTATCTTCTCTGATAATTCTTGCCTCGGGAGGTGAAATCCTCGACGTGTGCGGCGAACATATAGCTGACAGCTCAGCCATTTTATTTGACCGACCCATGAAACGCATCTTATATTCATGTGATTTGTAAAAAAAAAAATTCAGAGGTAAATTTTCTGTTATTAAGCTAAAACTTACCTCACTTCCACTCTTTGCATTTCTTGTCTACATGAAATACCACAGTAAGAATTTAAATGACACAGTTATCTCCCCTGCTAGTCACCTGATAGCATAGCTACCCACAATTCTACTTCCTTCTTGTTCCACTGCGATACATGGTCTGGATGTATCATAGCGGGGAGGATGGGCGGGCATCACTGGAAGTGAGGTAAGTTTTAGCTTAATAACAGAAAATTTACCTGTGAATTTTTTTTGTTATTTGCGCTGAAAACTTACCTCACTTCCACACTTTGCATAGAGTGCCACCGTAAGGTAGGTGGGCAAACTGATACAATCCGTGGTTAGTGATAGTGATAAATGCCATACATAGTGACTAGTACAAAGTAGAAATCAAAGATCTTCTACCTCACAGAGGATCCATGAGAACATACAACAGTAATAACCTGTATGCCTATGGTACACAGGGAACCTCTGTTGCTACTCTGACTTCGAGGCTGAGATGCAATATACGCCCCCCCCCCCTTTTTTCGAAAGGGGCCGAGAGAAAAAAAGCACTCACCAGCAAGCAGGGTTAAAACTGTACGCCCGGACTTTATCTTGCTAACTTGCTGGCCTCGGTCCCCCTGACACCCGCTGTGCGGTCAAAAGTGGGCCGATGGAATAGAGGTCGTTACATGCCAACGTCATGTCCCGGAGATAGTAGGAGGCAAATGTCGTGTTTGACCTCCAGTAGCACGCCCTCATAATGTCTGTCACCGATCTGTTGGTCCATAGAGGCCATGATGCCGCTAATGCCCTAACGTTTACAAGCGCGGCTTGCCTATCAGTAGCCGTGGAGTACGCTAGCCGAATCGTATTTTTGAGCCAACTCGAGATAGTGTTTTTACTTATTTCTTGTTTGGCTTTGGGATCGAAAGGGATAAACAAACGCCTCCTTCCCACTCTGATCTCCTCTGTACGATTCAGGTAACACGCAAGTGCCCGAACCGGACACATTAACATGTCTGATTCAAGACCGGACGAAAGGAAATCAGATAAGGCTGGAATTGTGAACTCTCGAGATATGGAATCGTAGAGGGCTTGATTCTTAGCCACAAACTCAGGAACCGTTGTGAGAACTACTTTGCTCCAGTCCCTAGAGTGTCTGATGTTCCTTTGATCGAGCGCATACAGCTCGGACACTCTAGCTGCCGAAGCCAGAGCCAACAAAAACGAAGTTTTGTATGATAACATTTTCAGCTCAATAGCCTCTATTGGCTCGAAAGGTGGCTTCCCTAATTGCCGAAGTACTAAGGCTAAGTCCCACTTAGGTAATTTCGGAACAGCCGATTGACCAGTAATCTTGTATGACTTGATTAGTGCAGATAAGTTTGGATCAGTCGAGGGATTAATCCCAGTACCCAGTAGAATAGGTTGAGCAATAGCCGCTCTATAACCTTCTACCGTAGCGGGCACCAGGCCCCTATCCCTGAACAAGTGCAATAGGAACTCTGCTACTTCCGGGATAGTGGCGCAGGATGGATTGATATCACTCTCTCCACACCAAAGATCGAAGATTGCCCACTTTGAGTTGTATACAGCGGAAGAGGACGGTCGAATTGATTGTGCCATTCGGCGCCCAACCTCCGCTGAAAATCCCGCCTGAGCAAAGTGCTTCTTGAGCACTTGCACACGTGGTAGTGGAACAGTCCTGGTTGGCTGTGAAATATCGACGTTCCGGGCTGGCGCAACAGATTGTGCCATACCGGAAGCTGTCGTGGTACATCTACCAGAATATCCAGTAGGTCCGGGAACCACAGCCTTGCTGGCCACCACGGAACAATCAGGTAAACGACACATGTGTGTTCGTGGATCTTCTGGAGCACCTTCGCTAGGATAGCTGGGGGAGGGAACGCATATGCTACCATCCTTGACCAGTCCTGCGATAGTGCGTCCACTGCATATGCCGACGGATCCGGAACCGGCGACATGAACAGGGGCAGTAGATTGTTGCGCCGAGTGGCAAACAGATCTATGTGTGGCATCTCCCAGACATGAGCTATTTGTTTTAATATGTCTGGGTGAAGTTGCCACTCCGTGGGAATTATCTTATTCCGTCGTGAAAGCGAATCCGCTAAGACGTTCAGTACCCCCGGGATGTGCCTGGCCAACACCGATATGTTGTTGTCCCAACACAGACCGACAAAGATTTCCGCTTGGCTTTGTAATTGCGGAGATCTCGTCCCCCCCTGCTTGTTGATATAGGCCACAACTGTTGTGTTGTCCGTCGCAACTAGCAGGTTCTTGTCGGTCAATACGCTCACCCACGTGCGGATGGCATGTGTCACTGCCATAAACTCCAACACGTTTATATGGTACGAGCGTTCCTCGATTGTCCATAACCCGGATGTCGACTTGGGACTCGAGGTGGGCTCCCCATCCTTCCATAGATGCGTCCGTGAACAGGTGATGTGACGGACGAAACGGAAGTAGGGACACACCTGGCATAACGTTGAGTGGATCCAGCCACCATAGGAGGCATTGTTTGACTAACGGTGTTACAGGTATCCACGGATTCAACTGCCTTTCGACCCATTGATGATTGAAGTAAATCATTAAGGGCCGAAGCTGCAACCGCCCTCTTGGGGTTATGTCCTGTGTTGATGTCAAGAGGCCGATTATCGCAGCAAAGTGTAAAGCCCTGGCCTGAGATAACTTGAGGAACTGAGGTATCTTCGTTGTTATCTTTAGCCATCGATCTTCTGGGGGTTTGGCGAGAGCTCGTAGTGTACCTAGACTGTGCAGGAATTGTGCCACTGGTGTAAACACTCGTGTAAACACCCAAGGGGAAGTGGACAGGCCGAACGGAAGCACTTGAATTTGGAAGCGTCGTTTGCCGACCATGAATCTCAAGTACTTCCTGTCCCCCAGATGTATCGGGATATGCAGGTATGCATCCCTTAAATCCAGAGAAGTCAGCCATTCCCCTTGCCTGAGTACTGTCAGGATAGGCCGGAAGGACTCCATGCGGAAGTGTGGCGGTGGAGTGAGGTAGTCCTTGTTGAGGCGCTTTAGGTTTATAACCATGCGCATCTCGGACGTGTCTTTCTTGGGGACCAGAAAGACCGGCGAATAGAACCCGGGTGACGTGTCCCAAACCGGAAGCTCTATTACAGCTGCCTTCTCTATCAGCATGTCCACAGAGGACTGTATTGCTGATAGATGACCCGTTCGTAATGGTATACGAGACGGAAGGGGATGAGCAGTCAAGGGAGGAAGCGTGTCGAACAATAGGCGATAGCCGTATCTGATCGTTCGAATGACCCACGCTTCCGTCCCTATCCTTATCCAGTTCCTCCAAAACAACTGCAGCCTTCCCCCTACCGGAAGGTCTAGTTGCTGGGGAACTGGAAACGTTATGTCTCGGTGTTCCCGCCATACTGGAAGCCACCCGGTATGGCCCGAGACATCAGGTATTCTTCTTCGACTGCTTAGATTTCCCCTTACCCTGCTTCTTATGGCCATAGGTAGATACTCTAGGCTCTAAAGAAGCAGGCGCTTGGCTTTGCTGTTGGCCGGAAGCACCCTTATTAGCCTTGGAACTAGGTGGGTTCTTCTTAGCCTTCTTCGACTTTGGACCCAGACCGGAAGCCATTGGTCTCTTAGTCGACGCACCGGAAGCAACCGACCTGTCATGTTCAATACGATCCATTTCAGGTCGGACTTCGGCAACAGCATCACCAAACAGTAAAGAAGAAGCCGTAGATGTTTCTAGTAGACTTCTCTTTACAGCTTCCGGTGTGTACCCATGCATATGAAGAATGAAGGCCTTTCTCCTCAAATACACAAGCATAGAAGATAAGTAGGCATTATGTACCAATAAATCTTCTACAGCACCGGAAGCAATCTTCTGGTAGTCAAGAACGAGGTTAATACCCTCCTGTAACTGTTCTTGACTCTCCGCGCCCGACAGCGAAAATAAACCATCCTTTATGGCTTTAAGGAACCAGTCCAGGTGATTTGTAATCGCCACTCCTTGTCGAGCAGTTTCCTCAAGTACTGCGGCCTGTTTGTTCGTGCAAGGAACATCCGGATTACTAGGCACTTTAGTATTACTAGGGCATAGATACTGAAAGTCGCCGTTCACCTCTGCAGACCGGAAGCTAAACGGTGAGTCATGTACACCGTAACTTCGTGTGTTTGGCTTCTGTACTGGGAACGGACCAGAAGATCCCGCAGAGCGGAAGCGAGCTTTAGGTCTCAGCCTTATTGCACGTTCCTCCTGCGAAGCGGGTTCTGCTAAAGTTCTATGAAACAAGTGGCAAATAGAATGAATAGCAGTTGAGGCCGGAAGCGTGGTTGCGGATCTCGTAACCCGGTTTGACTCTCCTGATTCAGTTTCAATATCCCCCGCATGTGGGACCGGAAGCTGCATATCAGGAAATAATGCCGGAAATAAGCTCATAATATTGCCTAGCATCCGGATCAGTATTGGTAGGTTCATTTAATTCAGATCTACCGTACTGGTCCCTATCCACTTCCATAGCTTCCGGGGCTTCCTGCCAGGAGGGAGTATTGGAAGGGATAGTCCTCGACAAATTAGCTTCCGGTTTCCTAGACTGTTCAGTCAAAACCGGAAGCAGTGGCGTACTACTTCGGAATTGACTGGTCATCATCTCTCTCAATTCCTTCATTTCCTCACATTGCTGTTCCATACCGCGCAGTATGGCAGCCAATGTGGGGTCAGTCACTTGAGAGTGGACCGGAAGCAAGGCCTGACGAGGTGTGTTCACACTCAAGGACCCTCCAGCTGGACGTGAGCACGCCCACTGTAAAGGTCGGTGAACTGGCATACGAGGTCGTAAACCGGAAGCACGTATAGGAGGACGCATCATACGTAATATTCCCGGTCCCGTACCACGAACACCCCCGGAAGCAGATATCTGACCTAAGCCATGCAAGGGCGAAGGTAGACCAGCAACCGGATGCCGCATAATTTGACCTGATTGAGAGGGTTCTTGATAACGCAACTCAGAGACAGGCAAAAAATTTGACATATCATAGGTACCTGTATACATACCATACTGCCGTTGTTGCGGGAACCTTAATCTCTGATGGCCCAGAAGGTTCGTAGATACAAACGTCTCGGCAGGGGGAAGAGGAAGGCCACCAGAGTAACCGGAAGCAGGTTAGGAAAATTCAGACAAACCGGAAGCAACAGTTAAAGGCGTAACTGAGCGACCGGGAAGTCCAGGCCTCGACAGCGTCGAGGAAGGTATTTTCCCAACCCCGGACCCAAATGAAAACTTAACATTAGGCCCCTCACTAGTGCTGCCTAAGTTTTCGTAGTCATAAGATGACTCCGATCGAGAGATCGGAATCCCCTGGCTTTCCCACGCTAAGCCTGGGTCTGTCACCGATTTCCCTTCATCGTCGTATCCAGGCGTCCGCTCAATTGGAATCTCCACATCCACAGTCGTCGTAGTACCAGATTCCATATCTTCGATTACTCCTTCCACCTGTACCAACCGGGTCGATCTCTTACCTGATTGACCCCTCGCCTGGTCTGAAATGGAAGAATCGTGAGCGGGGAGGGGCGTTTGTTTACCTTTATTTACGTTCAATAGGCTGACTAGAGAAGACCCAGCTACAGAACTAACAAGCCCCCTAGACTCCTCGCCTACGCTAGTACGAGGAGACTGTGCTACATATGTCTCGTTGGCGAGATCGGTAGGCCTAACGACATTATTTCCCTCGTTAGCTGCCAGAGAACCGGCTAGATACACCTGGAATATGCCGGGCGCCCACACAATACACTCTTCACAGGCCGTGTCCCATGTACAGATTCTTCCCTGGCGGCATGGCGGACACGTTGAGTGAAGGTCATAACTAGGCTTGTCACCTCCACAAGACATGCATGACAATTGAGACATATTTTGAGCCATTTTTACGCTGATAACTTATAGAATACTTCCCAAAGGACTTCTTGCAGGAAATCAGACGTCTGAGGTAATCCAACTGTGAGTAGTTTCGCTAGAAAAGGCACTTTTTCACGGAGTTGACAATGTTTACTTCCAGCCCTACGAAGCAGTAGAACAAGAAGGAAGTAGAATTGTGGGTAGCTATGCTATCAGGTGACTAGCAGGGGAGATAACTGTGTCATTTAAATTCTTACTGTGGTATTTCATGTAGACAAGAAATGCAAAGAGTGGAAGTGAGGTAAGTTTTCAGCGCAAATAACATGGGCATTTGTACGTGGGCCCAGTAACATGAAAGATCGAAGAAGGTGTTGCGTGAGAACTGGAATCAATTCGGTGAAACTTTTGCTCACCATGTGCGCTGTATCCACACAAGAGCTATCCCCTGAGACAACTGGCACTTGAGGGCAGTTGGCTCAGGGGATAGCTCTCATGTGCACTGGGTTTAAGGGGATAAATTACCTGTCTGCCTTTTGTCCTCCATGCAGCCCGTTCTTCTTCTGTGAACTTACAGGTAAGTATGGTGAGTGATTGGATAAATACAACATTATACAGCATCCTCACTAGCCAGACGTACTGCTCTGTAAGTATGGTAACCAAGGGATACATACATTACATATACATTAAGGATACATTACAGTGCATTAAGCATACATTACAGTACATTAAATATACATTACAGTACATTAAATATACATAGGAGTATATTAAATATATTACAGTACCTTAAATATACTGTACAGTACATGGAATCAGTTCATGAAATATAATTCTCATATTACATGGCACTCACACAGACCCAATATAGTGACAGCTATAACATATGTTTGGCAAGCATGAGAGAATCACCGCCCAACGGCAAGTAACTGGCAAACTTTCACACATTTGGCCATCATGAGAGAACCACCGTCCGTCAGCAAGTAACTGGCAAACTTTCAAATCATGAAGCCACTGTAATAGACTAATTTGGTCAATCACTAAGTAGGGTGAGTAAATCACTCTCCTAGTTCTGTTTTTGTGAGAGGGCTGGGGAATGATAAGAGCGAGTAATACAATGCCATACAAATTGCAGCCTCCAAGGACAGATAGCGGGAGTCAGTCTCTCGTTTTTAAGGGGAGTGATCGCTCTTCATCACTCACCTAACTTTCCACCTAGGAGAGTTATTGATCAGAGTAATACTGACAAGGGCGAATCACTCTCACAATACAGTGATCACTCTCGCAATAAGAATAGACCTCAGCTCCTCAGACAGCTTGTCGTAAGAGGCGACTACCTGAGGCACCCGTGGGGTTCCCAGGTGTGAAAAGGAATAGGACCCCACACGTGTGGTTCCCGGGTGTGAAAAGGAATAGGACCCAACGTCGTGATATGACTGAAATATAGTTGAAAGCGACGCTAAATCATATTCACTCTCTCATCCTGACAAATCTAGGAGAGTGATCAACATCTCTCACAAATTTGACGAACATGAGAGACTGTGGGAGTACATGTATGAAGGTGATACCTTTGTGTATGTGTGTTGGAAGGGTCAGAATCAACTGTATGAGCACTGATGAGACATCTTTGAGGAGAAGTGGCACTCCAACACGGTATGGCTGAACACTGAAACGAACAATAACATGTCGCAACAGTACAGTCTCAGACAGAAGTGGATCTGGTCGGACATTGCGGACAAGCTTTCTGAGAGTAACCTCGACAAGAAATGAGACTAATACAACAGTATTTTCAGTATTTTGGGATTACACTATCTCAGTATAGCACAGATTCTAGTGCAGAAAATTGGTAGAGTCCTGTCAGAGCGGAATTTGAACCAGCGACCCCCAGTGTAAGGCACCTAATCACCAGCAATATATGAAAGGGGTCGATGATTCGAATCCCAAAAGGGACTTGACCAAGTTCTGCACTAGAATCTGTGCTATACTAAGATACTGTAATCCCAAAATACTGTTATATGATCACTTTCTAAATGACAAAAAATATCTTCCGAAAATAATAACTATAAGATGTCTAGATATAGCGCTGATTCTGATAAAAGGCGGGTGCTATGATGTCACTCACAAATTAGATTTTTGTGCATATCATTTCAGGCTCAAAAGACAAGACATTATGGTCACTTACAGAGGTAAGGTCACACTTTGAAGATCTGCACTTGTTTTTGTTTAATGTGCACAAATATAACCTTGTAAACTTATAAGGTACTCTGTGGATGGATTGTTGATGTAACATTTATGGTCCAATCTTCTGACATGTCTGAAGGTAATGTTGTCACGTTTGCATTAGAAGTTCATGTTTTCTTCCCTCTGGTCCAACTTTTGGAACATTTTCTTCTGCAAAACTTTTGTGGTCAAACATCTCAAATTATAACTTCTCAGAGTTATTGCTATTTTAAGTTAATAACTTGACGAGGTTATAATTTTTACAACTTCTACAACTTCTGACTGCTAATGAGACATACAGATAATGTATGTCACCTACCTTTCAATGTATGCAAGAGCAGACCGATAATTGGAGGGATACATTTTTGTTATGAATTTCACGTAACCTGAAGTGTTGCCAAACACAAATGTCCTGTGTTGAATGCTTTACCTAAATGTGTTGCTTTGATGGTAAAATTAACGTCACATTACACAAAGTACATGCCGAAGTGTAGACATACCTGTTAGAGTCTGTGGTTTCGTATGACACACCCGTGATGTGAGACCAAAGGTCAGTGTAGGGATTTGTGATCAGTATCTTACTGTGCATCGCCAACACCTGCATCAGGGGTACTGTAAACACAAGGGAGAGAGAGAGAATTAAGATTTAACGTCACGTTTCTGTAAACACAAGGGTTTAAGGATGAAAAAAAAATTGAATTTCTAGTTTCACAGGCACTGCCGCAGCATTTTGTTAGTGCCACATCAACTCTTCGTATTGCCCACATCAGAAAAAAAAAAATTGTTTCTGTAAACACAAGGGTTTAAGGATGAAAAAAAAAGAATTTCTAGTTTCACAGGCACTGCTGCAGCATTTTGTTAGTGCCGCACCAACTCTTCGTATTGCCCACATAAAAATAATAATAATAAATAAATCAATTTTTCTTATTTTTTAAATTTGTTCATTCATTTTTTTGTGTTTTTTTCGTTTTTTTCCACATTTTTCTCACAAACTTTTGCCAAGATTATCTTCTTTAACATTGAGACAGTATCTTGTGTTTATTTGAAGGAAATAGCATTGTCTTCAAGTAACTCAAAGAACATTGTTGATTTTGTGCAAATTGTATTTAATTAACAACTGCATCAGTGTGCCAGAAAAGATGGATATAATTGGTCTGAGCAATAGAAATAAATAAATAAAAAGATAAAAAAAAACCCTTCCTCATCATTTTTTTCAAAAAAGTGCCAGAGAAGCTAGAGATTAAGTTTATTTGGCCTTATTCAATTTTGATCCTGGAAATTCCCCAACGTAACTTTAAAATTGGCTTTGAATGACAGAACCCCTATTCTGGTAGTAACAGCCGTAAACATCTCTCAGATCATGAAGTGGCAGTTCAGTTTCTTGGACAGAATCAAACGGTAAATCAGTTTCAAAATAAACTTACAGAAACTGGTTTTCTTGGCCACTGTCGAGGTACTCCCAAGATTACCGCCCCTTTGTAAAAGTTCCAATTCCAAGTTCGTCCTGGATGAAGACGTATAAAAAACATATGTCAACATTTGCTGACTGCAGGTCTCGAAATAGGAAAATGAAATGGCCTGCTATTTTTCAATAATTCTAGAAAACACCATCAAATACCATTGAACTACATTACATTTTTAGCAGGTAATAGTTTACCAATATGGGCCTACCTTTAGCTATTAGCTGGCCCCCATTTTGAACCCTGTGATTTGCAGTAATATACGGATGTCCTATATCTGGATGCATGTGTTGATCAGATGGTGAAAATGCACATAAAAATGTATCAAAGATATTATATTAGAATGTTGAATGATTATAGAATACATAATTACTATTGTGGCATCTTCCTATTTTTGCCTGTTGTGAAAAGTCGTTCTATAGTCGAGTTTAAAATTTGCACGATCTTAGTACTTTTATTTTACGTTATACAGTTTTATAATTTGAGTGCTTATGATATATACATGTACCATTAATAATTATATTGAAATGTTTTCATGTATAATCCATTTATAAATATTTATATTGTATGGCATTTTAATCAAGTTTAAATTTGCATGATCTTAATACTTTTGTTACGTTATAAACAATTTTATAATTTAAACATTTACAACATGTATATAACTTTACCGGAGTATTTTAAGTATAACCAATTTATTACTGTGTATTGTCGAAGCCTGTGAATGAGACTTGTTCCCGTAGGTTATCCTTGGAAATATATAAATAAATAAGAATACTCAACTGACCTTGCCACAGAACAAACAAATAGGAGAACACTTTCAGAGGTTGGGGATTTGGTGTAGGTCTTAAACACTGGGTATGTGGAATTAGTCAGATCCTCCATCATGCTTCCCATGGCTTTTGTCAATGTGGAAGAACCCTGAAATAGAACATAATCCTTTCTGAACTCGTCCGATATAGAACATAATCCTCTCTGAACTCTCCTGATATGCCAGAAATAGAGCATAATCCTTCTGAACTCATCTGATATGCCTGACACAGAATTTATTTATACCTGACATAGAGCATAATCCTTCTGAACTCTCCTGATATGCCTGACACAGAACTTATTTATACCTGACATAGAGCATAATCCTTCTGAACTCTCCTGATATGCCTGAAATGGAACATAATCCTTCTGAACTTGCCTGATTCTGAACTCTCCTGATCAGCCTATATAAAGCGTAATCCTTCTGAACTCTCCTGATATGCCTGACATAAAACATAATCCTTCTAAACTTGCCTCATATGCCTGACAGAGATTATAATCCTTTCTAAACTCACCTGATATGCCTGACATAGAACATAATCCTTTCTGATTTCACCTGATATGCCTGACATAGAATATAATCCTTTCTAAACTCACTTGATATGCCTGACATAGAACATAATCCTTCTAAACTTGCCTCATATGCCTGACAGAGATTATAATCCTTTCTAAACTCACCTGATATGCCTGACATAGAACATAATCCTTTCTGATTTCACCTGATATGCCTGACATAGAATATAATCCTTTCTAAACTCACTTGATATGCCTGACATAGAACATAATCCTTCTAAACTTGCCTCATATGCCTGACAGAGATTATAATCCTTTCTAAACTCACCTGATATGCCTGACATAGAACATAATCCTTTCTGATTTCACCTGATATGCCTGACATAGAATATAATCCTTTCTAAACTCACTTGATATGCCTGACATAGAACATAATTCTGCTGAACTGACGTGATATGCCTGACATAGAACACAATCCTTCTGAACTCTCCAACAATGATATTGAGAATGCCACAAGGCAAGAGAAAATCCACTTTACATAATGGGGTGATAGGAGGTTAGTGAATAGTCTGTAGAATTTGGTTTACATACCGGGGTGATAGGACGTTTAACCATCATTTCGGCCAAGTCATACACCATCTGCATGGGATCATGTGACAAAGGCTTGACCAATGAGCTGTGATCTTCAGGGACTATGGGGATGACAGAGTTAGCGAGCTGTCTGCAGAGCGGGCAGCCATATTCTCCCTTACTCACATTGAACGGTGGCGAGGGGGCCTGAGTCTGAAAACAGAAATATTCCAAACTATAACTGACAATTAAATGATAAAGACTTCATAGGAACTCACGTCATTTACAGTCCGAAAACGTAATCTCATCAGACTGCATGTTGTTACAGTAAATTACATATGCTTGATGTGGGCTTTCTTCCTGCTATGCGCAGTAGACTTCTGTGCACTGATTCTGATTCTTCATTTGACAGCTTGGTCTTGAATGCATGGTGATCGTTCAAGCCACAAGGTATGGAAAGACAGCTTTTTAAGGATAATGACCCCTCCTGCACACACTTTTACACACCCTCCAGCAGTTGTCTTTATACAGCTAAAGTATGCCTCATAGCTATGGTAATGTACATATTTGTTGAAAATGCATTTCTTAAGGATTCCAAATATATAAATTTGTTCACTGTAAACCTGTAGGTCGTGAAGATACCCAAATTTAAAAAAAAAATTAATTTAATTAAAAAATGCTATTTTTAAACATGAAGCTGCGCTATCAAAACCTCTCGGCTCTGAACCCCAGCTATTATAATGTAAGGGTGTCTCTACCAATTGATTGGCTTGTGGGAAGAAATATTTACCCCTGGTATTGTAAGTGTACTTTTTTTGAAAAAAAGAAGAAGTTTTCCTCCCCTTAAATTAATTTGTTTCTGGAATAAATACATACACTATAGATATACGTTTGTCATATCTTGGTAAACACAACTAAAATTGCTGAAATGGAAATCATTAGAAGAGAGCCAAATTTGGGGAAACATTTAAGCGGTGGGAATATAAAATGATGTGTGGCAACTAAAAAGTGTTCTTAGGTTAGGTTGTTAGCAAAACAAAAAAGTAAAACTACAAATCATGTTGTGAATAAATTTTGTTTATTATAATTACTGATAAAAAAACTTGTTAGTGGAACAAGATGAGTGCAATCATATTAATTAGTAGAATAAGATCAATCAGGTGGGGAAATGGTTAGCAGTCCATTTTTTGGGAGGGATGAATAACTGTTAATGGAACTTTAATGGAAAAAGATCAATAACTTCAATGAACGAACTGTTTACCCATCTTTTGTGGGAGATATTGAATTTAATGCGACCCAGACAGCCTTATGCAAGGAGTAATAGGTCTCTGAAACACCACACTGCACGTTTGGAATGTTTGTATAGATGTGGTCAATTGTTGTTCTAAATCAATAAATCAGTCGTCCAATCAATAAATAAATGTGATAGTATACAAACATGATATAGAAATTATATGCAAACTTAACATAGGAATTAGTGGATATTATTAGACATGGGGCATAACTCTGCAAAATACTTTCTGACAGGACTTATTTTCGATAGGCATCTAGTTCAGGTCAACAGAAACGACTGTATCACGTTAGGATGTTGTATATGGAACGGTTCTGAAATTATCACAATAACAAATCATAAATGGATTTTTATTTGTAAAAAGGGGCATAACTCTGCAAAATATTGTCCGAGATGACTCATTTTCGATAGGCTTCTGATTTATGTGAAGATAAATAGATGTAACAAGTTGGTTGCCATGCATGAAACGGTTCTGTAGATATCGCGGTAACGGACGGACGGACGTACGGACAGCCGTACATGATGACGACAATACCCCTAGGCCAAAGTTGGCCGAGGGGTAAAAAGTATTCAACTTATCGTAACTTACATAACCATTTCCTGTAGAAGACAACTCCAACAGGAAATAAGTGTCTCCGTTTTATCAATTTTGACTTAGTTCTCATTTTACTGACATTTAATGGAATATTTCTCTGCAAAATTGAGCAACTCACAATTTTGAACTTTGAAGTTGAATTAAATGTCAATAGAATAAGAACTAGATCAAAATTGACAAAACTGAGACATTAATTTCTTGTTGGAGTCGTCTATGATGAAATGATGATGTAAGTTACCATGTGTAGAATACTTTTTTGAAAATAGCTATTTTAAAAAGATGGCTAATGTTTTTAGATTATTTTTTAAAAATTTAAATATCTTCCCAAGCTACAGATTCACAGTGAACACATTTATATATTTGGGATTCTTCAGAAATGCGCTTTCAACAAATATATATACATTATCATAACTATAAGGCATACTTCTTTCTGTATAAAGATAAATTCTAGAGGGTGTGTAAAAGTGTCTGCAGGAGGGCTCATATGCAGTGCCCTTAATTTGTTTTGATAGTTTTCCGCTCATAATTATCAGGAATGGGATGGCGACACTTCCGTGGATTATATGCCATGTGTACAATTTCACGACTGTCAGTGGTTACCTAATGTTGCATGTCACCATGCTGCATCATTGCTGACAACAACAACAACGGATATTCGAATACTGCTGTCGGGAACTCAAATACCAAAAATCCAAACCCGTTTCAGCACTAGTTTGAAGTTGATTGGATGCTCACCTTAAGAGATTCTATGTAAGAGCTATGACAGTCCAGATGGAGGAAGTGGCCACAGCTTTGAACATGGACACCTCCCTCCCAGCCAATACTCACTGACATCTGGCAATGACCCTACAAAACAAGAACACAATTAACCCACAGGCTTGAAAAATCTGGCTATAATTCTAGATTTATCATAATAAACAGTGAATAGTCTTGTATCAAACATATGGCAACGTCAGTGAACTTGGGTAGGCGTGAAAGTTCATCACTAGTTGCTTTATGTAACATGAGTTTGGAGACCTTAACTATAATCGTTAAAAAAATATTGCAATAACTAGAATTTTATGTTGTCAGTAGGTCAGTCATTTTCAATAGGCTTCTGATCCATTACCAGCTGCAACTGAGTTCTTCAAGAGATATTGTGTCCACATTGAATATGGGAAGACAGACAGAGGACGACATATGGTTGCTGTCATTGTTTAAGCAGACCGAGGATATCCAGTGCTTATTTTCCAGTTTGTAAAATAGAATACCTCTTCAAAATGTTCGAGCATCTTGTCGAGCCGCCGATTGTAGAGCACAGAACACGGGGTTGACCTGGCTGGAGTTCTCTTCCCTTCCCCTATTGGCAGAGTCTTGGGCTGATCTATGGGCACTCGATGACCCAGCACTGACAAAATACAATAATATTCATTTGTTGGTACTGTAGATGACAGATAATCCATTTAATTGTCATATCATCGTAACTCTATAGTACATATCCTCACACCCCCCATGTCAAATTACCCAGCAGGCTTCCAGGCCTCCATATAAGAAAAGATCTAACTATGCAATCGACTAAACACAATTTTTGCAGAATGATGGTTATGGTCCTTCATGATCAAAATGATATTACTAGGTCCATCGGCAGGAAAAATTGTTGAAATACGGAAAATACATGGCGCTCTGCCTGGGGATCGAGCCTGTTTGGGGGTTGCAATTCAGTGCGGGGTGGCAGAAGAACATCAAGTTTGCAGTCAGAGCATGGGTTGAAGAAGTGTAGAATGTTGTGAGCTTTCGACATGTATTGGGGTGTGGGGTTAATTTTTATCTGCTTTTGCTTCAAAAATCATCATCAAAGTTTTTCTACCAACTAAATTTTGAAAAACTGGCTTGCAATGACTGTCTAGACATTTATTGTTGATCAAAGGGAGAGAGAGAGAGAGAATTAGGGTTTAACGTCGCATTCATTGTTGATCAAAGTGTTCCTTTGGACTAAACTATTGTGAGGACAGATGGAATGAATCCAACCTTCGCTTGAGAGGCCATGCAGGATAGGTCTCCTTCAAACTGCAACATTATCTGTCATACATTGGATCCCTGACTAACTGCTACAAATCCTGGACCTTATAAAAGTTTTTGGGAACAAGGGGGCATGGAGGCTCTATCAAATTTAGGGAGCTTCTTGAAATTAGGAACTGAGTGCCCTGGTAGGGATGGCATATGCCGGTTATTCAAATGGGATACACCATGCCCAGTTTGGTGTT
>JAVTVY010037381.1:0-16025 GCA_036873755.1 Hanleya hanleyi
CCATGCATGGTTCTCTATGGTTATTGATATTATAACCATGGTTCTCCTCACTCATGATAAGACCATGCATGGTTCTCTATGGTTATTGATATTATGACCATGGTTCTCCTCGCCCATAATAAGACCATGCATGGTTCTCTATGGTTATTGTTATTATGACCATGGTTCTCCTCACTCATGATAAGACCATGCATGGTTCTCTATGGTTATTGATATTATGACCATGGTTCTCCTCGCCCATGATAAGACCATGCATGGTTCTCTATGGTTATTGATATTATAACCATGGTTCTCCTCACTCATGATAAGACCATGCATGGTTCTCTATGGTTATTGTGACCATGGTTCACCTCCCCCATAACAAGACCATGCATGGTTCTATGTGGTTATTGTTATTATAACCATGGTTCTCCTCACTCATGATAAGACCATGCATGGTTCTCTATGGTTATTGATATTATGACAATGGTTCTCCTCGCCCATAATAAGACCATGCATGGTTCTCTGGTTATTGATATTATAACCATGGTTCTCCTCACTCCTGATAAGACCATGCATGGTTCTCTATGGTTATTGATATTATGACCATGGTTCTCCTCGCCCATAATAAGACCATGCATGGTTCTCTATGGTTATTGATATTATAACCATGGTTCTCCTCACTCATGATAAGACCATGCATGGTTCTCTATGGTTATTGATATTATGACCATGGTTCTCCTCGCCCATAATAAGACCATGCATGGTTCTCTATGGTTATTGTTATTATGACCATGGTTCTCCTCACTCATGATAAGACCATGCATGGTTCTCTATGGTTATTGATATTATGACCATGGTTCACCTCCCTCATAATAAGACCATACATGGTTCTCTATGGTTATTGTTATTATGACCATGGTTCTCCTCACTCATGAGAACACCATGCATGGTTCTCTATGATTGTTGTTATTATGAACATGGTTCTCCTCACCCATCATAAAACCATAGAGAACTATGGATGGTCCTATCATGGGCGAGGTGAACCACATTCATAATATCAATAATCCATTTCTCCATGATAATTGCTTTTCAACTGTGAACATGTATTCTAATAATGACAGAGTGAGTGAGTGAATATGACTTAGTATCGCTTTCAACTATATTTCAGTGCTATCCCTCCCGCTGGGAGGGTCCTATTTCTTTTGACATCCGAGAACCCCACGGGTGGAGTTTTATTCCTTTTCACTCCGGAATATCACAGGTGCCTCAGCTAGTCACCTCTTGTGACAGTATGTCTGAGGAGCTGAGGCCTATTCTTACCATTTTTCTAATAATGATATTATATCAATCTAACTTGTACAGGTTTTCCACTAAGTAGGTCACAAATAAGAAGAAAAAGAAAATATAATTACAACTGTTTATTGAAGATATATTCATCACTTTTACAGCTAGAATGTTCTGTGAACCCAACATTTGGTGATGTGAGTTTTGATTTGTGTAGCCTTTTCACTAATATCCCGGTGAGCAAAATAATGGACATCATATTGGATGGTGTTACATCTCAGAAAGACTAACTTTCATGGAATGAACCGCAGACAGCTAAAAAAGGCCATTGAACATGCAGTGATAAACATGAATTTCAAGTTTGATGGACAATATTATGAACAAGTTGATGGTGTGTCAGTGGGGTTTCCATTGGCACCAATAATGGCAGACGTCTTTATGAATGACTTCTACAGGAAACACATAGAAAACAGTGCTATAAAGCCGGCAAACTACAAGAGATATGTGACGACACTTTCGTAGCTTTTACCAGTGAAGAACAACTTATGCCTTTTTGGGATCTTTTGAAATCTAAATACCCAAATATGAAATTTACTGTAGAAGAAGAAACCAATGGAGTACTTTCCGTTCTTGACGTACATGTGTTAAAATGTGAAAACTCTATTCAAACTAAAGTATACAGGAAACCCACAAATATGGGTTTATACCAAAAATGGTCTCATCTTGTATACAAAACCAATATTATATATACTTTTCTTTGCAGAGCATGGAATATTTGCAGTGCCTATAAATTCTTTTCAGAAGAAGTGGTGAACATAAAATGCTTGTTCGTTAAAAGTGAATATCCGCCAAATGTGGTAGATAAAGCAGTCTATGAGTTTGAAAACCAGGCCAAAACCCAAATTCTGCCCCACAAAAAAGAACTGTTTATAAAATTACCTTTTCTTGGTTTTGCTACTGAACGACTTCGAGAAGAATTCAGATCCATTAACAAATTAATTCTGTGTCTTAACATCATTGTTTAATTTCATATATCTTGTACCGCAAGGTATTATTTCAAGTATAAAGACAATGGAAGATAATGAGCTTCACAGCAAAGTCATTTACCAAATAGAGTGTGGTATTTGGGCAACGATTTGGTGCAAGACTAACGAAATATAATTGACAAAGGATCTGCTGCAAGTTGTATTGTTAGTCTTTTGTCCAGGATATTACCTTTTCAATGGGGGGTCTTACACAAAATCCTTGCCGGTATTTTGCCATGTAAAATACAAAAGTGAGACAATTAGACATGTGTCTCAGAGAAGGGAAGAACATATGTTCTAACCAATATAAACATTCAGCATTTGGACAACATTGTTTCTCTTTTGGTCACAATACAACAGAAAGCATACACACTATTGTAGATTCTGGCAACACAGAGTACAAAATTAAAGTGAAGGAATCACTGTTCATTTCTGAGCGCAAACCCAAATTGAATGTTAATGAGAGTTCAGTGCCGCTATGGCTTTTCAATGTTTAAACATATGATCCTCCGAACTGCAACATAACTTATACCATGTACATAGTGCTGAATTGTGTTCTATTTATTTTCTTAAACCACTGTAAATATGAAAACCTATCATACTCCTTTTCCACTACCCCATGTACATAGAACTTTACCTTGTAAATAGTCGTTAATATATAAAAGTATAGACAAAATATATTCCAGTCAAGAATACACATGTAAATACCTATGTAATCTATTTGGTGGGCCGCGAAATCCGTAAGGGAAGCGGCCCTTAAAAGTCAATAAATCAATCAATCAGTCAATCAATATATGTGCAAAGGAATCACTCACGCGACTACAATGTACAATCAACACATACTTACCAATATAACCTAATAAAAAAGCAACCGATGAACCTGTACATACGGTAATTCCCCTAATAATTCAATCACAGGAAGTTCACTTTTCAACTCTATTATTCAAACACAGAAAAAAAGTAACATTTCATTCTTCTTTTTGAAGAAAAGTCATATGATGACAAAATGTGACACTTTGTAGCTGGTGCCATGAAGAATGTTGCCAGATATAAGCCATTTTTACTGCACATCCGGTGATCGAATGATTATTAGGGGAATTACAGTAGACAATTTTTCTATTATATTTATATCTCCATCCGCCCATTCCTTGTTATTTACTTATCTATTCATATATTTATTTATTTGTTTATTTGATAATACAGCGCTTGTAAACATCTTTAACGAACTGTAATTAAACTAAAACATTGAGTTGATGGGCTGAGTTGTATGGGAAGCGGCCCTTAAACTGCAATTCCAATCAATCAATATATGTGCAATTGCCACTCTACCTGAGGATGGAGAAGTTATTTTCTGAAAGCTTGTAGTAAATATAGTCAGAATGGACAAAATTGTATCCGTTGTCATGTTTATTCCGGGATTTGGTGAACACTACCAAACGCAATATTCGCTTTGGGCTTCAGTGTAAGTCTGCATATTCTACCCCACTGAATTCGGGAGGTCTTGCATATTTTTAAATACAAGATACTGAATGTTAGTAATCCTTCTGTGAGTATATTCAGACACAAAACTACAATCAGTACAAGTCATAACTCCAACTTAGAGAAGTTATAAATATAACATCTAGAAGTGATTATATCAAAATCTTCACTGTTCACAAAATAATGATATTCTGACCAGTAATAAAGTGACCGAGTGTAATGACTTCTGTTAATTCATATTCTTCAGTCCATTGCTATGTTTAACAACCGGCATGCCTTCCAGCGCATGTGATACACGAAAGCTTGATTTACTGATGCACCGAAGTCGCAAACTGGATGATATCGAGACTAATATAAGGAATGTCAACAAAAAGGTGAATTTACTTGATTCCACACTTCAAAACATATGTGTGAAACAGGTGCATTTAGAAAATAAAGTCTAAGAAATGGTGTCTGAAAGCAAAGGAGTATAATGACGCGGTAGAAATGACTAGACAACAAATTCAGAATATATCGGAGGAAAATGAAAGATTGAGGGATGCTTTGTATAGTTGGAGTTTTTTTTTTTTTTTTTTAATTTTTTTTTATTGTTGTCCATACATAGCGGAGCATACACTGCTAAGAAGGTGGCAATAATGTATACATTGAATGTGGAGGCATGAAAACATGATATGGTACTAATATATCCCTTTGTTAAGAGCAAAAATAATACAAGTACAATGTATTATGCAATCTTGGTTGGATTTCAAGTAGTATGGTCACTTACAGGCCACCCCTTAAAAGACCAACTTTAAGATGGAAATGTACACGAGCAAAACTACTCAAATTCTGAGCTCTGACTTTTCAGTATTGAAGTACAGTGATAATATCAGCAAAGGAAGTTTCCTGTAATATAATTTAGTCCTAAAACAGCAGGTACCCCGGGAGTGATCGTATCACCTAAAATTCCATCATAACTATAATCACAGTGAAAAACATAGTAATGGAGAAAGGATAGAGCAGAGTATACAGACACACCTGCCTGTATAAACCATAAATACTAACATGTGTATGTTACATACTCAACTCACAATGCCGGACCCATACTTCCACTTTTCATCGAATTTCTGCATACTGTAGGTTACTTTAGCATTAACCATTTCAGTTAAATAGTATTGCTTGACATCATGTTTAATGCAGTCTAATACTGGCAGTTTGCCCTTGATGCTAGCTAGCTCTTTTTATGCTATAATTTATCAACAATGATATCAGATTAAGAACTTTTACGTCAGTCCCCAGAAAACCAAATATAATACTATATGATGAGAAAAATATTTTTTGTATTGTACAACTCTCAACCCATCTTGAAACCTGTTCACGGAATATCCGAGCTTGAGGGCACTCAGTTAGTAGGTGTACAATTGTCTCAACCTCCTGCTTGCATAGAGAGCACATATTATTGTGTACTATTATTATTGAGCACATATAGATGCATTTTAAAGAGCAATGAAATCATTTATTACTGACAAACTGGGTGTAGAGAAAGGACAATGGATTCAATCTGATCGGGTTGATCGTATGTCCGGCTGTGCAGGTGTAAGTAGATCAATAGTCGCCAAGTTCACCTACTATGAGGACTGTGAAACTGTTCGCAAGACCGCTTTCGCCAAGAGTCGAGAACTCCGAGAGCAAGAGGTC
Source organism: Hanleya hanleyi (assembly GCA_036873755.1). Taxonomy (NCBI): domain Eukaryota; kingdom Metazoa; phylum Mollusca; class Polyplacophora; order Lepidopleurida; family Hanleyidae; genus Hanleya; species Hanleya hanleyi. The sequence continues at coordinate 5,448 of JAVTVY010037381.1, forward strand.
GGCGTAAACGATCAATTACCTCGCGATGTGTACTTAGAGAGGAAACAACTTCGGTCGTCATATATACAGGCCAAAGAGAATCACCAGCAGGTGTATTGGAGAGGAAGGAAATTTGTGAACGGACGACAGGTGAAACATACTGAGAGGCGCGAGGAGAAGCAAGGAACAAAGACAATGCATCATTAGGGGGATGGTGAGGATAGACTAAATTTTCTTATATGGAACATTGAGGGTTTGACTATAGTGAGGTGAGTATATGAAGCACTACGATATTGTGATTTTGTCAGAAACTTGGACGTGCAAAAGCAGTAAATTGATATCACGGCATATACACCAATACATGCATATCGTAGCTATAAACACAAGGACGCTAAAAGAAATAGTGGTGGCATAATTGCTTATGTTAGAAATTCAATTTATCCAGACGTGAAATGCAATGATTATTGTATTTGGATCAAATTAGAAAGCATTTTTTTCAAAACAAATCGGGACAGATATATTGGTGGAGTGTATTTACCTCCCGAGCATTCAACATTTTATGATATTCACAGGCAATATTTTTGATAAACTACAATACAATGTTAATCACTTTGAGGATTTGGGGATGGTCCTACTTGCAGGGATATGAACTCAAGGACTGCGAGCCGACCGGATTAATTAACGTTATGGTAAGTGCATAATAGGTACATATATGCTTGACTTGTGTATTTCGACAGGCCTACGCATTGTCAATGGCAGGCTTCACGGAGATAAAAATATTGGTAAATTCACTTTTTGTGGCAGCCTTGGACGAAGTGTCATTGATTATATATTGAATGATTACAATAAATTTGATTGTATTGTAGATTTTAATGTAGAACATATTACCCAATTTTCCCCAAATGCACCTTTGAGCTTTACCGTTGTGTCATGTGGCACAGCAATGAATTATGATACGGAGACTATCGTGGAGATAAATGAACTGGAATCGGTAACCGGAGGCTAATTTTTTAAATGATTTATTGATCAAGTGATAAAATCTATGCAATTGTTGATGAAAATGTGAATAATATTTATGATCAAGAAGCAATTGATGCATCCGTGCAAAGGCAGTGAAAATCAATACCAATGGCCATCTAACTGATGTGAAGCAGCTTCTCAAATTTGAAGTCAATTGGTCGAGTTCTTAAAATATCATGTTCACAAGATGCAGGATGGACGGAATCCAAGATGGTCAATGGCAACCATTTTGAAATACATACTACCTCAGTGAAAATTATTACTAATGGCTGTGAAACTGATGTGAAGCACCTTCTTGAGTTTGAAATCAATTGATTCAATTGTTCTCGAGATATCGTGTTCACAAGATGCGAGACGGATGGAATCCAATATGATGAATGGCAGCCATCTTTGATTGCATACCTCAGTGAAAATCAATACCAATGGCCATCTAACTGACGTTAAGAACCTTCCCAAGTTAGAAGTCGATTGGTTGATTTGTTCTGGAGATATCGCGTTCACAAGATGTGGGATGGATGGAATCCAATATGGTGAATGGCAGCCATATTGGATTACGTACCTCAGTGAAAATCAATATCAATGGCCATGTAACTGATGTGAAGAACCATCTCAAGTTTGAAGTCGATTGGTTAAACTGTTCTCGAGACATGGCGTGCACAAGATGTGGGATGGACAGAATGCCATATGGTCAATGGCAGCTATCTCGGATTAAGTACCTCAGTGAAAATCAATGCTAATGGCTATGGGGGACGGACGGACGGATGGAAGGAAGGAAGCACAGAGGGACGGAAGAATGGCTAGCATTTCCAAGTCCTCCCACCACTTCATGGCAGAGGACAATAATAACCTGCTGAATGGTGGAAGATATTCCTGCTGCTCAACTGGATCCAAAAGTATTGTCAAAGAAAGAAATAATAACCTGCTGAATGGTGGAAGATATTCCTGCTGCTCAACTCAATGCAAAAGTATTGTCAAAGAAAGAAACACAGGAAGGAAGCAATCAGACATTGCTCAATTGTATGCCCCCCCTTCCCCTTTAATCCGAAACTGCCCCGCCATTGTTCAGTTCTTAATTGATTGGTGGAGGCCTAATTTGGATAATTATAAAAATTCTGTTTCAGTCACTTTTTTGCCATGCCTCACATAATACATATTCCAAGTATGAAGCAACAAGTGATAATTCGATGCAAGATGGTCGCCAGGGCTTTCGCCAAATACGAAAATGTGACCTGGTTATGAGACCTACAGTATATTGTGGTGAAATTATAAAGCGATCAGTGAACTTTGAATTTTGCACCCAATTCACTGTTTTTGGGGCAATTTCATACTTCAGGACCTATGTTGTCTGCTTTGGAATGTAGAATAACATATAATATAGCCCTATTCCTGGTTCAAATCGGTTATGGACTGACATCCAGCTTGGACATATAAATATATCCCAATCACTTAGGTTTAAACTAAGGGCCATAACTCTTGAAAATATAGGCGAAATGTGGAGAAACTCCACACTGCACAACTACAGGACACTGACCACACATACTGCAAATTTCATAATTGTCCATACAATATTAACCGAGATCCAGCCCGGACAAGTTCCAATTCACAAAGATTTGAAGAAAAAAGGGCCATAACTCTAGAAAATATATGCGAAACGCGGAGAAACTTCACGCTGCACAACTACAGGGCACTGACCACACATCCAGCAAATTTCATAATTGTCCATACAATATTAACCAAGATCCAGCCCGGACAAGTTCCATTCACAGAGATTTCAGAAAAAGGGCCATAACTCTTGAAAATTATACCGGAACTCGGAAAAAACTCTACGCTGCACAACTACGAGCCACTGGCCACATTCCATGCAAGTTTCAATCCTGTCCATCAAATATTAACCGAGATATTGCCCGAACAAGAAATTCGGACGGACAGACGGACAAAGCGATGGCTATATGCCCCCCCTCTAGTTAGCGGGGGGGAAGGGAAGCAGTGCATAATAATAACCTGCTGAATGGTGGAAGACATTTCTGCTGCTCAACTCGATCCAAAAGTATTGTCAAAGAAAGAAATAATAACCTGCTGAATGGTGGAAGACATTTCTGCTGCTCAACTCGATGCAAAAGTATTGTGAAAGAAAGAAATAATAACCTGCTGAATGGTGGAAGACATTCCTGCTGCTCAACTCGATGCAAAAGTATTGTCAAAGAAAGAAATAATAACCTGCTGAATGGTGGAAGACATTTCTGCTGCTCAACTTGATCCAAAAGTATATATTGTCAAAGAAAGAAATAATAACCTGCTGAATGGTGGAAGACATTTCTGCTGCTCAACTTGATCCAAAAGTATTGTCGACGAAAGAAATAACCTGCTGAAGGGTGGAAGATATTCCTGCTGCTCAACTTGATCCATTTGATAATCAAGGCCAAATGTGCGACGGAAAGCCAGGCTTGTACCATCACAAATGATAGTGTCTGGCTCGTCACCACACTGGGGACATGTAAACCCAGTTTCATAGTGTATATCCAGGAGATCTAAAAAACTGACAAACGTATATGCAAGTATTAGCTTGGCCAAGTGGAAAAGTACACTAAATATAGTAGAAATACATGTAGATTTATATTTCACAACCGATTCTTCCTCACCGTTTCATCTCTGATACAGGGTTTCACATAAACACAGGTTGCAATACCACACAGATACTTTATGACTGGCAGGAGATACTCCTGTGATGGCTGAGAAGGGCCACGCATACCTCATCTTATTAGTTCTTGTGGAACAAACTGAAGAGTACGCAGTTTTACACGTGGCACAATGCGATGCACATGGAATTACATGCGTTATGCTGTGTTACACGCAACACGAGGCGAAGCACGTGAAATTACACATGGTGTGTGGCAGGCGTTATTACATGCAGCATGCAGTGCACCGAATTACACGCGACACGCCCAATAACACGCGGCATGCCAAATTACACGAGGCAGTAGTATAGAAAGGGAATATAGGGTAGCATTTAGGAAAATGGCATTGGAATGGACGTTTTCGGGTCTGCAAAGGCCTCCAATATTTCCTTTATTTTTTAGTCATTACTATATTCTCCTATGTTTTACTGAAAACCTCCTCTATTTCCTATAATTTGATGTTTTCTCAAGAAAACTTTGATCAATGCTCTGAAATGAATCAAATTGGCATGAGGAAAAACAACAAGAGCCCAAGGGGCTTCAATATACACCCGTATATCTGGAATTACATTGGTGCAAATTTCAAGGTTGTTCAATTGCCTGGATTCCAATTGGTAGACAGCAATCCAGAGAAAGGTCTACAATTTTGTGCTGCTGAGAATGTAACATATCACATCTTATATAGAATGATAAACTAAAATGGTCTTAACTCTTGGCAACTAGTTGATGTTGAAGCAAGAGCCGGGAGCTCACATATCCCACACTGAAATCCACAATAGTCAAACACAAAAAAATAGTAGTTTTCCTGCAAATGGCTTCCTTTCATTCGAGAGAATTTTTCATGAAGGGAGAAGAAAGTGATGAAGTAAACCTTTGTTCTTGAGTTAATAAACAGATATAAGTTCATGAAGGACCCCTCTCCCATTGAATTAGTAAATGTATGGTTTTTATTTCACAACAGATTAACTAGATAAAGTGGTTTCAGACATGGGAGACAACTCCACAGGACAAATGCTATAATCATGTAGCAGAGAGAACTCTGAAAACTTGATTCAGTTTTGGGGAACTGTGACCTTGACCTTTGACAAATTGATCTCAAAATGTATGGCTCCTCTTTGCCATGCGAGTAAGGTATACTCAAAGTTTGGTACCAATCCATACCTTGGAACTAGAGTGAGTGAATAACGTCGCTTTCAACATTTTTTCAGCTATATCACGACGGCCTTGAAACTAGAGAGATCACATGGACAACTTGTGTTAATGGATCAATGGACAGAACGCAACATCGCATTACAAGACCTCGTTTTTCACAGGCATATGAAAATGTGACAATGATTTCTTGATTTTGGGGTGAGTGACCTTGACCTTTGACCCACATTTTCGTATGAACACATGTCCCTCTAATGTATCTACTGGCAGAAAAAAAAGTTATTTTTGATGATTTCCAGATTTCGGGGTAACAGTGACCTTGACCACAGATTCCCTTTCCATACTACTGCCGCATGTAATTCGGCGAGCCGCATGTAATCCGGCATGAAACATGTAATTCGGAGCGCCACGTGTTGCGTGTAATTCGGCGTGCCCCGTGAAATTCGGCGAACCGCGTGTAATGTGGCGTGCCGCGTGTAATCAGGCATGCCGCGTGTAATCCGGCGACGTGTGTAAGTCGGCGTGCCGCATGCTACTCGTCGTGCCGCGTGTAATTCGGCAAATCGCGTGTAATGTTGCATGCCGCGTGTAATCCACAGGGGCTCGTTACCATTGTTAATTGGTTAAATACGTTGATTATAGGGGGCGGGGGGTCGAGGTCGGTAATAAAAGAGGAAGGGAGGACATTCAAGTTGGCGCCGTCGCCACACCACGCTCACAAAATGAAAAATTTGAAAATCAATTTTCCTATTTCTAAGCTTAAACTTACCTTCACATACCTTATTGCTATCGTGTTCCTACGCGATTGCCTATTGTAACACATTACCACAGAAACAAAATAATCCCCTGAGCTCCCCAGTGCCCATGCGCGAGTACCCAGAATCCAATCTGTCCGACCACGTCACTTCCTTCTTTCCTATTCAATCGCAGTGTGAATAACCCATTAGCGGGGAGGCTGGGAGGGCCATCACAGTATGTGAAGGTAAGTTTAAGCTTAGAAATAGGAAAATTGATTTTCAAATTATTTCTTGCGCTGTAAAACTTACCTTCACATACCTTATTGCTAGAATATCATAGCAGGACGGAGGGAATAGTGGTCGAAAACAGAAAGGAATCTCAAGCATAGGCGAAGGGGAAAACAGGAGTCAGCCAGGTAATCGAGTGCCATAAACACATGTAAGATAAGATAATTTATTTGCATATTTATGCCCGAGGGCTAAAAGCAATACAATACAAACATATAAGACACAAGTATACCTTGAAAATCTCTACAGTTACATTTCAAGACATAGATACAAATGCAGAAGATTTGTATGGTTATACTAGACCAGTAATCTAACATTACGCCGTAGTAGGCATATGGCCATGTTTAGTCGACAGAAGAGATGTATTAGGCTAACACCCCAAAGACTCATTACGTCATAATTGAGAAGCATTCATAAATAAATTTTGCCACAGAAGTTACAATGGGTTGCGAAATCGCAGACATTAACCAAATAAACATGTCATTTGTGTTGTCCACTACATCGGGGATCATATTGGCAATGCTGTCAAACAGGGCTACTCTCTGTATCTTAAAACGAGAACATTTGAGTAGGAAGTGTGTTTCATCTTCAACTACCTGACAAGTGGCACATAGCCGTTGTTCCGGCGGGGTATTATTGTACCTTCCCTTTTCAATCTGTAGTTTATGTGCACTCACTCTGAAACGAGTTAGTGCCAAACGGTGATGTCTATTAGGTATTGAAAAGATGGCATATTCTGCTTTTAATTCCTTTTTAAATAGACAGTAAGATTGCAACTTACTGAATTTTGCAATTTGCTCTTTCCACCCCTCGGCAAATATGGATACTAATTTCTCTTTAATAAATCGCAAAGCTGATCTAGGGAAACAGCAGCCTTGGTTCTCCCAGATATACAGACAACCAGTGTCAGAGAGTGTTCTCTTGATAAAACTAACCCAGTTGGAGCAGTTGAGCTTCCTATCTGCATCAACTTGCTCCAAGTAGGCTTTATACACCAATGATGTATGGTTGGACGATACAATATGCATAAAGAAATTAATACTATTGACAATAGCTGCTACCTTAATTGGTGATCTACCCAGCTCTCCTAGCACAGCCATGTTAACAGTTTTTGAGTGTACACCAAGTACTTGTTTAAAATATCTGAGATGGACATTTTCTGCTTCATTATCCTTAAATAAGGCAGATGAGGTGGGCATATCCCTATCAATATAGCCTACCCAAACTTCAGCCCCATATAATAGAATTGGCTGAATAATCGAATTGAAAAGTTTGCTTGACAGTTCACAAGTTAATTCCTTAGGGTTAACTGTATTCCTTAAGGCAAAAATAGCCTTCTTGGCTGTAGCAGACAGATTAGAAATTGCTTGGTTGAAATAACCATTACTGTGCAGAAGGACCCCTAAATATTTATATTTATTAACACATTCTAGAGATTCTCCATTTATGAAAAACTGGTGACTAATAGTTTTGTTTCCACCAAAAGACATTATTTTGGTTTTCTTAGCATTAATGCTCAAGTCCCATTTATTAATATAAGACCCCAATTGGTCAAGCTTTGCTTGTAGGTCATCTTTATCCAATGATAGGAGGACAATATCATCAGCATATGCTAAGCAATGTACAGACTCATTCCATAGTGTTGGTGACCCGTTTGTATTAACTTCAGTCAAGAGATCATTAATGTATATATTAAACAAGATCGGGCTTAATACATTTCCTTGATGGACACCCCTTTTAATTGGGAAACTATCGCTTAGGCATGTAGCTGACTTGACCCTAGAATGGCTTTGTGAATACATGTCTTTCACTATATTATATATGTTACCTGTTATACCGGCCTTTTGGAGCTTCAAGAAGAGAGCCTCATGCCAAACGGAGTCAAACGCTTTATGAAAATCTACGAAGCAGGCATACAGTTTATCTTTTTTACCTGCATATTTATCTATTAAGGTTTTCATAACAAAGATATGATCTGTAGTTCTACAACCTTTCTTAAATCCTAACTGCGATTTGGATACTAGACCATTTTCCTCTGCGAACTTAATTAGTCTTGCATTAAGGACTGTACAGAAAAGTTTAGCCATACAACTGTTCAGCGTAATGCCGCAGTAATTATTAGCATCCAGTGGGCTGCCATTCTTATGAATCGGAACAATCAAACCAGTTGTCCAGGTCTTTGGAAAATGGCTGGAAGCTAAAATTTTGTTAAAAAGCACCAAGATTATATCTTTTATACATGGATATGCAGCTTTAATCATTTCATTATTTATAGAATCAGCACCACCAGATTTACCATTTTTCAGAAAATTTGCTGCTTCCAAAACTTCATTGCCTTGAATGGGTGAATTCAGTAAGAGAGATGAGGCATTTTCTTTCTCCATACTGATCAAATCTTCTCTAACTTTTGCTTCCATGGAAGGAGATACACGTGCTGACTTGGAACTATGTAAGGATTTATAATGCTCGTACCATGTATTAATGTCAATTTTACCTGCAGGGCTATTTTGGGTATCCTGCTTCAGTTTTTTTAGTGTGTCCCAGCAGGATGATGGGTCATTTTCGGCTGCAGTGTTCAACTCTTTTAACAGGTTAAGGCGATGAATTGATTTACATTTTCTTGTCTTAGCTCTATATTCTCTATGTTTTTTAAAGAAGTTTGACTTCAAATCGGGATCGGAGTTGTTTCGGTTGTATGCATTCTTGCATCTCAGTAGCTCTTTGTGTAGCGATTTACAATCCCGGTCATACCAAGGTTTATTGTTGACTGTTTTAACCGCTGGACCCGATCGTGCAATGGATTTATGGATTTTCTGCATACTATTATCAGCTGCCTTAGTAAGCATGTCTGCTACCATACAAGCACAAGAATCCACATCGGATTCTGGTTGGGATATCTTGTCAGCTATATCTTGGATTTGTTGCGACTGTAAGCTTGCAATAAAGCTTGCACTTGCATCCTTGGCCCAAATATATTTGGGAGGAAGGGGGTGATGATTAGATTCTAAAGGGGGCATTTTGAGTGACTTGACGCTCTCTAGCCCAACCTTTATTTTAACAGATACGGGTTTATGATCAGAAATGCAAGTTAGGGGGTGTATTTCCATTTCTAAGACATGTTGTCTGAATTCGTTATTGACAATAATGTAATCGACTACACTGTCACCTAATTCCTTAATACAAGTGAAGTCTCCATATAGATCACCAAGTGTGCGGCCATTTAAGATCCTACATTGCTGTGATTTACAGATGTCAATTAGTTTTCTTCCCATACACTTAATAACATTGTCCTTAGAATTCCTATTAGTAGCAGAGTCACATACATAGTAATCAGGCACAGGTACATGGTCAACCTCATCATCGGAGACAAAATCATGTAATGTACCAGTACGAGCATTGAGATCACCCAATAACATTACATCTCCCCTGCCGCTAAACAGAGCCATATCCTCTTCCAACCTGTCCATAAGTTCAACACTGTATTCTCTACCATAAGTGGAATTATCAGGTGGAATGTAGCACACACAGACATACAGGTCCCTTTGGATGTGGAAAAACTTCCTACATAATCGCACCCAAATAGCAGATTCACAAGAAGTGTTCGAAATGGGACTCACACCTTGTGTTATCCCATCACGAACCAATAAGGCCACTCCACCAGAGGCTCTTCTAGCATTCCGGTGTTTTGGCCGATGCTTTACCTGTCTAAGGGTGAAACCAGGGACTGTTATATCTGCATCATTTATTGTATGAGTTTCAGTAATACCAAAGATGTCTAAAGATTTGCAAATATCAGCAATGGTTTTGCTATGCAGCTTGTTTTGCCGAATTCCGTGTAATTTTTGAATTATACCGTTAATATTCCAGACTCCGATACGGAGTGAGTTTTTAAGAGACATTCAAATTCCACATATACGGATGAGGTAGCCAGTGGAAAAGAGATGGACTGAGTAAGGATAAGGCTTCTATAACTATGTACCGTACGTAATAATTTGTATCGAAATATATAACCCATATGTTAGAAAACTCATGTCATAGACAATGGAAAAATGTAGGATTCATCTACTTTAAGACATTGACAATAAACTGACAGCACTTACATGTTACCAATGCTATCAGATTGCATTGTATAAAATACACCATCACAACTCATTTCGTGTATATAGATGGTTCAGTTGGACTAGAGAATAATTCAAGTACATGGTAACATACATGTGCACCATTCAATTAAATTGATTTATACTTGCACATAAATTAATATCACACACATACATTTCTGTATTGAATGGTTCCGTACATGAGCTTCATAGCCTGTGACTGCATTTTTCATAGCCATTTGACTGCATGATTCATATTAATCAATCTGCATCACTTGGATTCATTAGTTCAAGTAACACAATACATGTGCATCATTTAATTATTTTGATTAAATCGATTACTTGCACATAAATTAATGTTATGTACATTTCTCTATTGAATGGTTCCATAATCATCATAATCACTAGAATAATAGTCCATGATCTTTAGACAATTAATTATCGCAATTATTATAACTTAGAATTACTGTATTTGAGCTTTTGTGATTTGATCATGTCTAAAAATCATGCATATAGTTAATAAAGTACTCAGATCAAGCATGCACATGTACTTCATAACCTATCAAGATGCATTTCAATAATTCCTATTGATCAATCTGTATTACCAGTACTTGGATTCAGATTAAAACATAA